>JAGFPH010002445.1:86960-99063 GCA_018207615.1 Philaenus spumarius | reverse complement strand
GTCTGCAAAAATATTAGGCTAGAGTCGAATAGTAAAGTTACGCTCAATGGAGGATTGTTTGTAAACAATATCTTCCTTTTTTAAGAAAGTGACTAGAGACTATATCAACATGTGAACAAGTAGTGGTATTCTAAAAGTTTACCAAATTGTGTAGGTTCTCATAATTGCAAACAGAAATTATAATAATATAGGACTACTGCAACTGATAAACTGCTAGTTGGTTTGAATTTTGTTATTTTTAGGTTGGCATTGTAGGTACCTACCCAGTAGGCCTACTATAATTTAACCAACCTCATTTATGGGGGCTTGTAGATGATGACTGAAGTTAACACTTTAAACCGAAACATGGGTTCCAGATACTTTAACGGAAACATACCATCTCAGAGACACCATTGTCTCTAACATGGAAATTTCATCTCCTTACGCTTTTTAAATTAAAAGGTTTATCAGAAAAACAACCATATTTTAGAAAAAGTACGGTATATAGCCTAAAATAACTTTAAAATCCTAAAAGTACAAGTCAATTATTTTAAAAATATTGTTTGTATTAGATATGATAGTAAGATTAATCTCACAACGTAATCGGAAATGTCCCATCAGTCAGATGGGCAGGGTTGAAAAAGTCACTACCGAGCCGTGCTTTTCCAGTGTTTAGTTTTTTTTTTTTATTTTATATTATTATTTATTTAATTACAACTAGTCACGAGAGCCTATCAAGCAACATACATTTCATATTAAATAACATTGTTGGCTGGAATATCACCCACTGATGCACTCCTCATAAGTATATTACATAATTATTTGTTCATGTGTAATTAATTATTTTCCTAATCAAAGTTCAAAAGGCTTCGTTCTCTTCAGCCAGCGAATCTCCCCAGAGCAGCTAAGTAAACAATTCATTTCAGAATTTTTGTGTTGTTGAAGCCTGTGTTTGTGATTCTCTGCATACCTTTTGATTTCTTCTGCGACGGTGTTCATCTTGAGATCACGATGACTCCGCCCAAGAAACAAAAAGAAAAGACATAAAACTTTTCACTTTTCTAAGGCTCATAATCGTTAGACATACTTGTTTTGAAAAGAATATAAGCTCACCTTTGGATTCGTCAATATTTGAACGTTCTAAAACTGTCTTCCAATCATTCGTCACTCTTATAATTTTTTAGATATGAAGTTTTCTGTAAACCCTTAAGATTTTGACAGTTTTTCAACCAATGAGCAAGCATATTTTGTAATCGATATATGTAGTACAAATCGATATACTTAATTATACATTGATGTTTATATGGATTTTAGTGTAAATTCTATTTTATTTCGTTTGATATAAGGAAACCCTGATTTACTGTTCATAGGCTACAGCAGCTATAGGTCTTGTCTGTGAAATATGTACCATTGCGCCGATTGTCTTAACGCATTTAGTCCAGCCAATAGAGCAAAAAGAAGTCTAATTTTGTTATTGAATTTAACAGCAAGCGACATCAACAGTGACTTTAAGGGTAACACAAGGGTATGTAAAAAACAAAATCTATCAGGCAAGGAGCTTTTGCGCATTTTGTTTAATCAAAAATTGCAATAAATTAGGACTTTTAGGTTTTTTGTTAATATTATAAAAAAAATATGAATAAATCATGATAATTCCAAAAAACCTACAAATTGTTTTTTATAGATCCTGATTGGACCATTTTTTAATGTGAAAAGTCGGAAAAACGCTTAAAAACTATAATTTTTTAAAAGTTCATGTCTTTCTTAATGTACAAAAAATTATTGTTTATCATGAGTTCTTCAAACAGGAAGAAGATGAAATTTCTTGCATTTATAGTTTTTGCACAATTGCAGTATAAACAATCTTGCATAATGCGCCCAATTAACCTGAGTCTCCCTTTTTAAATTTACTAAATGGATTCTGAAAGTAGACATTAAAATATACAATTCGTATACCGGTATCTATGATTTTTTAATAAGGTTGATAAAGTATAATAAAAATGCTTCAAAACATAGCGCGAAACGCGTAACTTTGAGACCGACGCCAATGGTAAATTTGCCAGAAGGCGGTAGTGGCGGAAACAGCAGCCTGATGTGCGCAGCTTGCCGTTCTCTTCTCCTCCGCATTATGCACGATAATGGCCTAAATTGTTTATACTGCAATTGTGCAAAAACTAATAATGCGACAAATTTCATCTTCCGCCTGTCTGAAGTACACATACTAAACAATAATTTTCCAAAAAATCTGCCTTAAATATTGTAAACTAACAATGATATAAACTTTTGGAAAATAGTAATTTTTTCAAGTTTTTTCTGACTTTTCTCGGTAAGAAATGGTCCGATCGAGGTTTTCAAAAACCATTTTGTAGATTTTTTAATTCTCTACAAATGTTTCGTTGGAAGTATCTTGATCCTTGCATAAATTTGTATAATATCAAAGAACAACCCAAATAGTCCAAATTTATTGTTATTTTTGTTTATAAAAAATGCGCAAAAATTTCCTTGCCTGATAATTTTTGTATGTTATAGGCCTACACCTATGTGCTACCCTTAGAGCCACTGTAGATCTGTGCATGCCGCTTGCTGAAATTCAATAACAAAAAAAAATCTCTATTGGTTGGCCTAAAATTGTTTTACTGAGGGCGCCGCTGTATGGAGTTGTATGACTTCAATAAGTGAGAGCTAGTGTTACGTTGTTTTAAATTTAGTGAAACAAAGTGGATTTAATGATCTTGTTGTGGAGTTATTGATTTTAGTACCGTTCTTGTTAACTCTTCAATAATTATGGTTTATTAATCTGCAAGATAATAATCTCTGCTATTTTCTTTAATCTGCTCTTTCAAGAAAATATTTTATGGCCTAGAAATGCATTAAAAAACTATTCCATAGAGTTTATACATATTTTTTAATTCCCCAGACCTGTTGTTGTTAAATTCTTGGTAATGTTGTTTTCGACTTCTTATGACCCCTCCAAAAATGAAATCCTGTATCCGCCCCTACGATGAAGATCATCATTGCGGATGAGCCAGGGTGCATTAACAATGTTCCGCAGAGCCTTATTCTGAAATGTTTGTGTATTTGTCTTCTTTGTGCAACCCCACAACTGTAATCCATAGGTCCACACTGGTTTCAATATTTGCCTATAGAGAAGCAGTTTGTTGTGGATCTAATTGTGAGTTTCTCCCGAGTAACCAGTACATCTTCCTAAGTTGCATATTCAATTCTACCTTCTTCTTTTTAACAGTCTCCTTCCAGTGTACCGGTACCTTGGCATTTCGTGTCATGCCCAAGTATTTAGCAGTATTAGCCGGAATTACTAAATGGGAATTTATTTTAATAGGAATTGGATTTATTTTTCTAGTTGTAAAATTAACATATGTTGACTTAGATTCATTTAATTTTAATCTCCACTTCTTTATCCAGATGCTAACTCGCCAATCGCTCTTTGCAATTTTTGTGTGGTCTCTTCCACATTGCTACCGGTCGCCAAGATTGCTGTGTCATCAGCAAAAGTCGTAGTAATTGTATCATTTTCTTGAGGAATATCGCTGGTGTACAAGAGATAGAGCAAGTGTCCAAGGACACTCTTCCTTGTGGTACCCCCACTGAAATACTTTTCAATTCAGAGTACTCTCCTTTGTGCTTAACTCTGAAACATCTTTCTGATAGGTAAGATTCCAGAATCTGACAAATCAACTCTGGAAGATCACACTGCAGTTTAAAAATTAATCCCTTGTGCCAGACCTTGTCGAATGCTTTAGCAACATCTAAAAATATACTTGAGCAAATTTTGTGTTCCTCCAAGGCTTTTTCTATTACATGTTGTGTGATTCTGTGTACTTGATCTATAGTTGAGTGTTTATCTCTGAAGCCAAACTGGTGATGAGGTATCAGTTGTTTTTCTTTGATGATTGGCTTAAGACGTTTCTTCAGTAATTTTTCAAAAACCTTTGACATAGCTGGCAGCAAGGAGATTGGTCGGTATGATGATTTATCATTGGAATCTATTCCCTGTTTGGGAATCATAATCACTTTTGCAATCTTCCACTGTCTTGGAACATACCTTAGCCTAAACGAGGCGTTAATAAGGTGAAGAAAGTTTTTTAATGCTTTATATGGCAATTATTTTAACACCTCACTTGTGATAAGATCATAACCAGTGGCGCTTTTATCCTTGAGGTTTTTAATTTCATTTTTAAGTTCTTTAAAAGATACTTTACAAATTTGAAATTCATCCTTGTTTTTGATTGTTGTTATATTTTCATTAACTGTCTGTCTAGTAAGTGGCTGGAAGGTTTCCTCTAGGTATTCAGCAAACAAAGCTGCCTTTTCTTTATCACTCCTAGCCCATGTATATCATTTTTCCTGATTTGGTGGAATTTGGATATTAGGCCTTTTAAGATATTTAGTGGCCTTCCATATCTTGAGTTCGCTCTCTTTATCATCTGAAAGGCTTTCAAGGTATCTAGCAATGGATTCATTTTTAATAGTTTGTAGTAAATTTGTGAATTTCTGGCTAATACAATTTAGTTCAGTTTTATTTTGAGGAACTCGAGTTTGCTGCCACTTTCGTCTCATTTTTCTTTTTTACTAACCAATTCTAGCACTTCAAGTGGGTAGGTATTGCTATATGGTATCGTTTAGTTACTTGAGGTGTGTAGTTCCATGCTGCTTGCTGGATATTAACAACAAATAATTCAACTTCCTCCTCGAGCTGCATTGGTGTTTTAAGGGGAACATGCAGGTCAATATTATCTTCAAGTTCATCTCTGACACCTTCCCAGTTAGTCCTGTTATTAGTTAATGTGGGTGGTTCTTCTCTTTGTATTATGCTATGACTTATTGTTAAAATAATAGATGAGTGATCAGAGCCCAAATCAAAATTTTCACTCAAGTGGATATAGTTGTCAGATACGTTCTTTACCACAAAGAAGTCAATCAAGTCCGGTATCTTTCTTGTATCTGATGGCCAATAAGTTGGTTTACCAGTTAAAAAGAAGTCACATTTTACCTCCTTACTTGCTTCATATAACTCTCTACCTTTTGCATTAGTAATTCTAGATCCCCAAAAGGAGTTTTTCGCATTAAAATCACCTCCAAGAATGAAATTATCGGCCAGCATATCAAAAAGATTCATGTAGTCTGCCTTTTTAATATTATATCTTGGTGGACAATATATAGAATCTGATGATACACTAAAGTGCTTATTCTTCATTACGTCAACTCAAATTTTTATTTTAGTTTCCTCATAGTGCTTGATACTATGTTTTATAATTACGGCAGATCCTCCCCTTGCTTTATCTGCCGGATGTTCCACATGATATACGCATTAGCCTTTTATTTTGAGATATGAATGTTTAGTGAAGTGTGTCTCTGAAATTAAACAGATGTCTATTCGTTCTCCAACCAGGAATGATTCCAGGTCCAACTTATGCTGAAGAAGACCTTTAGAATTCCATGTTAGGCCTACTATTCTTAAGGTGTTAATAATTTTCTCCTCATTAACTCTTTTTTACTTTATTTGTCAGCTTATCCAACCTATCAATTATTAACTTGTTTACGTTATTTTGTTCACCTAGCCTATGTAATATACCTTGAATAGCCTTATCTGTACTTGTTTTCTCAGTGATGTCATTATGTACGATTTGTGCATAGGTTTTTGATCCAGGGTCATGTGTATTACTAGTTATCAGTACTTCTAGTTTTTTAGGAACATTATTTGAATTTTGATCTGCAGTGTTAAAGTTTTGCACTTGAGTTTTATCCCTTATCATAGCATTTATTTCTTCTCTTTTGTAATTCTTTAGCCACATCAAAACCCTCTATAGTTTGCAGGATGCGAGCCATTACAGTTTACACATTTTGGAGTATTACTTCTATTCAATGTACAGGCTGAAGTTATGTGTTTTCCAGCGCATTTAACACATCCTGTTTCCTTTTGACAGTACTCTTGTGTGTGATTAAATCCTTGACACTTTTTGCATTGTGGTATTAAAGTGTAGTTCCTTCTCAGTGGTTCTATTTTAACAACAATATTTAATATAGTTTTTATATTATATATATTATTAACAACTTCCTTTTGGTCAAAGCTTAGCATGAACAACGGTAGACCTATTTTTCTTATTGATATCTCACCTTGATCATTTTATACTTTTTCTTTTTTAAGAATATTGACAGCATCAATTATCTTTAGGCCTTTTTCTCGTAGATCCTTAACAATTTCATCTTGCCTGCAAGATGAATGAAGACCTCTTGCCATAACTTTGATTGATCTATCTTTTTTATTTTCACATGAATACCACTGTATGTTATTATCATTTAGTTTTTGGGCTAAAGATCTATAGGATTCAGAGTCAGGTGTATTGACCTTAAAGATGTTGTTGTTCAAGGAAATAATTTTGAGATCCTTAATCGTGACAGAGACTGTAGCGTACTGAATTCTGTCACACCAACAATGTTGATCGGAGGAGGCTGTTACTCTCTCGATTTTATTGTTGTTGCTTTTGCTAATTGTGGAGTCTCCGTGGTGTTATTTTTAGGTAATTCTTGAACCTCCGGTGAGAAATCTGCTTTCCTTTTTTTAACTGGTCTTCTCTTTTTAATAATCCATTCGGTTTCTTTATTTAATTCTTCTTCGTCTGTATGATATTCCTGATTTTCACTACAAGCAGGATTGCCATCGGCCAAACCACTTACGTCTAAATTCCGTGCCTTGCCAAGCTTCTCTTTCTCATTTCTTAACTCAGACATTTTTCTTCTCTCATTTGATCAACTGAATGAAAGACTACCTTCATCAAGTGTATATCTAAGGTCCTCACTTTCTTTCCACAGTTTGCGGATAACATAATTTGTCAAGCCAAATTTGTTAACATATAGTGATTTGTTAGCATACACACCGCTTAAATGTTTAAAATTCATTTTATAGGCTATTTGAGATATTGACACTTTAACCGAAACACCCGTCTTTGAGACATGATAGTGGCAACACTGTTTGTACAAATAAGTTTCTCAATATCTTCTACCCACACCCTTATCCCCCCTCTAAAAACTGGTTTTCAGATAGTGTTTAACTAAAAACTGGAAGTTCTTCGGTACAGCGGAGTAGGCGGAAAAGCAACCCAATTCTGCTCGTGGTAAATAATGCAGAAAAATTACAAATATGAAAATGGAGAAAGAGAAAGTGAAGTTTACGGAGCAGGGGAGGGATACCCCAGTTCCGGTCGGTAGCATGAGTGGTTTGAATTATAGCTACGAACACTCTCGATCAAGTCAACTTTAGAAAAAACTAAATTGAAATCAGTTCATCCGTTTGGGAGCTACGATGCCACAGACAGATACACACCTTAAACTTATGCACCCCTCAGTTTATGATGGAGGTTAAAAAAAGGTTGCATACATTTGAAGTTATACATAGGCCTACAATAGATAAGATTCTGCAATTCCTAGCTTTGGCATTAACCAATAAACATAGTCAGTCAGTTCAGGTCATAATGATCGCATCCAGTGACTAATTCAATCATCGTTCTAGAAGAACTAGGCAATTAGGGCTAGTTATAAACCATGTATAATTAATGTGTTTCATAAAGAGGAAGGCTAGGTAAAAATAAAACTGAAGAAAACTGTAGGGTCCTGAGTTTTAGTCATGGACACAGTTTTATGTTATTTTATATATGGTAATTTTTTATTATAACATATATATGTATGTTATAAGTATTCTGAATTTATAACATTTCACTGAGTAAAAATGTAAATAAAAACACCAGATCACAAATAGTGTTAAAAACTAGGTAACTAAGTAAATTTGCAAAAATTAACTTAATGAAGTTTCAGGTCGAGGCTTTTTATTAACCATTAACAGAATATAGCATTATCAACGAAATAAATCGATCTTCCAGCATTACCAAATGTGACGGTGTACAAAGAGTAGTATTTGAGTAATGCATAAAAAGCGGAAATTGACAGTTTTGATTTTAAGTGGATTTATTTAATAATAAACTGAAGAAGTTCGGTTCGCTCTCCAAGGGTTGCAGGCCTACATGTTCAGCTGAAAGTTTTAGAAAAATTGTATTAACAACACAGTTCAATATTTGTGAACTGGAGTTTTTATTTGCTTTTTTAGACTAAGCACAATGTGAAATTTCAAAAATATAATATGTAAAAAGTGTTTTCCTTAAAGTGCGTATACACTCTTGCACCGTGCAACCTGGGGGGTGTGCGCGCCACGCGTAAATAATAACTTATAAATAAACAGGACACTTATTTCCGCACTACATTTCCATTCAAGGCAGGTGTGTAAATAAATTATACATACCATTTTCTATACGCTATATTGCTGGTAGTAATCATAGGTCCCAAAGTTGGGTTTTAATTTAAACAAATGTGAAATAGGCCTGAAGTTAAGATAGCCTTGGTTGTTATAAATAATGTAATTTATTTATAGCCTGTTAAAGCCGCGGTCCGACTAGGCTAGTTACCAGCTGCTAGTGACTAGCCTCTGGTGATATTACCAGCAACCAGCGTAGTCTGACCCAGCACTAGCAGCAGGATAATGCCAGCGGCTAGTATTTACTAGCCGAAAACGGAAGTCAAACATGTTTAACTTTTTAACGTTAGCTACCATCCGCTAGCAGTCACGTGACCTCCTCGCTGGCGCCAGCCAGTCTATGTGAGCCCCTAGCAGCTCACTAATGGCTGGTGAAGGAGTTGTTCCCCAAATTATACTAAAATGTTGAATTAATTCTGTTGAATCCTGGTCTTGTAACCATTATAGTGTTGTCATTGATTGTTTTTGTTTTTTATAATCAATATTTTAAATGCATTATATTGATTATTATTGTCACGTTTATTAAAATAACATTCATAAAATGAGTAGTTATTATTAACGGCTAAAAAATCTAAACCCAGAAACGAAATGAAATTGTAGGTAGGCCTACAATTTTTGTTATTTAAGATTTATTATAATACTGTGCAACTATGCTTAAAGATTTCAATCCTGAAATAGGCCTACCTAAAATGCAGTTTAAAAAAAATGATTTTGCAAATCCCGTCCATGTTTTTTTAAAATTGAAGATAATATTTGTCATATATAATACCGCGATAAAAATAACGAAAATCACGGTCTCATATAAACATTTAATCAGTTTCATATTTGTTTTCATAACAACAGTCACTTTACTAGCGGCTACTAACTAGCTTTGCACATTCAAATGTGAACCCTTTCTCCTGCCGGTGATATTACTAGGTACTAGTGGCTGGTAACCAGCCTAGTCTGACCGCGGCTTTAGATCGTTGTACAGGCTAGCTATACATTAAAATAAAGAATACTTGAAATAATAAAGAAGTAATTAATGATAAATATTTTTATTAAACTAAAGAATTTTAACATTCACAATCTGTTGGCCAGTTATTTATTGAAATTGAATTTACTTTCTGAATTCAGACTAGAAATAAAATATCGAATATATAGGCCTACAAAAGGATTTCTTAAAACTAATATAGGCAACTGAGGAATGATTTTGATGATGATGAGAAATTATGGGATTCCACATAAGAGGGTTTTTCGATTAACTTAATTATTTTTTCTTGTGACCACTCCATAACTCACAAAGAAATCAACAATCAGTGCGCAAGAAAAAACTACAAACCTCTCAAACACACATCAAAATCTGATCTGCGAACACAAAGGGTTTGTTGAAAAAATCGACAGGAGATGGATCGTGATGCGCCGCGCAGCGCACAAGTGTACATGCACCTTTATGTGACACCAAAGGTAACTAACTAGTAGGCTATTAAAAAATGGCAGTGTTAAACATGCGCGAATTAGTGAAAATTCAAAACTAACGCAACAAATTGAACAAGAAGAATTAAAAGAATTATTTCAGTGGGTGATTAAAAGTATATAGTGTATCACAGAATAACTTAGCATTAATTTCATTCTGGATAGTGGTGCAACTAATCATTGGGTTAGTGAACAGGTAGAGAAATTTATGCAAAATGTTCAAAATATAGATGAAGCGAAGGAGATTAAAATTGCTAATGGTGATATTATGAAAGGTACAAAAAAGGGTATACTTCGCTTAAAAGTTTTAAATAGTCAGGGTAACTGCTACGCATTCATATCAATACCTACAATAATAGTTCCTGGTTTTTCATATAATCTTTTATCGGTTACGTAGCAACGTTTTACTTACCTAAATTTTCTATAAATGAGGTTTGCTGTGTGACATCAAATAATGATGTAGACCTATTGTGGCATCAAAGATTGGGCCATTTAAATGCTCAAAGTATTATGCTATTGAATTTTCCATCCAATTTTGAAACATGCAGTCCATGTAATCAGGGTAAAGCAAAGGGGAAGCCCTTTGAAGATGTAGATTTACCAAGATCAAGAAAAATCGGTGACCTTATTTACAGTGATCTTGCTGGTCCTTTTAGAATACACGCAAGGAATGGTGAGAGCTTCTTCAGTTTATTATTAAATAAATCCACTTAAAATCAAAACTGTCAATTTCCGCTTTTATGCATACTACTCTTTGTACACCGTCACATTTGGCAATGCTGGAAGATCGATTTATTTCGTAGATAATGCTATATTCTGTTAATTTTTAATAAAAAGCCTTGACCTGAAACTTCATTAAGTTAATTTTTGCAAATTTACTTAGTTACCTAGTTTTTAACACTATTTGTGATCTGGTGTTTTTATTTACATTTTTACTCAGTGAAAAGTTATAAATTCAGAATACTTATTATAACATACATATGTATGTTATAATTAAAAATTGCCATATATAAAATAACATAAAACTGTGTCCATGACTAAAACTCAGGACCCTACAGTTTTCTTCAGTTTTATTTTTACCTAGCCTTCCTCTTTATGAAACACATTAATTATACATGGTTTATAACTAGCCCTAATTGCCTAGTTCTTCTAGAACGATGATTGAATTAGTCACTGGATGTGATCATTATGACCTGAACTGACTGACTATGTTTATTGGTTAATGCCAAAGCTAGGAATTGCAGAATCATATCTATTATAGGATTATGTATAACTCTTTAAATGGATACAACCTTTTTTTAACCTCCAGCATAAACTGAGGGGTGTATAAGTTTAACATGTGTATCTGTCTGTTTGTATACCTTGTCTGTGGCATCGTAGCTCCCAAACGGATAAACCGATTTTGATTTAGTTTTTTCTAAAGGTGACTTGATCGAGAGTGTTCTTTTTAACATCTGTTTGTCTTTCTGTTTTCATTTAATTAAAATGTATTTCTTACCGAAGGTTTATGGTTCAAAGTTATTTATTTTTCTCTATTTTAACTGATTATTGTTATTTTTAATTAGTTAGGCTAACTATTATACATTTTTCCAGGATCGCTGGTTCTACTACCTCTGCCTAAAAGGAAACAAACAGAAGTGGAGAAATTGGATTAAGAGTATAACGAGGAAAATTCTTATAAATAAGAAGGTAGGCTGAGCGCATTAAATACTGAACTTTAGAACATTATCGTAGCTTAAGGGTCTTCTTCACCTTGTTAACAGCGAAAATATACACTTTCTAATAAAGTGGTTCGGACACAGTTTTTCAACTTGAAAAGTTGTGAAACCTCTTAAAATATTTTAAAAGCTTTGTGGTTTTGTGTTATAGGCCTACCTTCAAATTAAAAGAAATTAAAATTAAAGAAACCTTTAATATAAGGTAACAATAATCTTATTTTAAGGTCACATGTAACAAATATAAAGTCTTTTCAATAATTTAAAGTTATTTCCCCGATTATCTATATATATAAAAGTGAAAACCCACTGACTCACTCATCACGATTTCTAAAAAACTACTGAACGGATTGGAACTAAATTTGGTATATAGCTTCCTTTAGGGCCGTAGGTGCTCACTAAGAAAGGGTTTGAAAAAATTAGAAATTTTTGGGGGGGTTTGGGGGAATTAAAGTTATTAAATCATGATTTCTTCAAAACTACCGAACGGATTGGAATGAAATTTGGTATGTAACTTTCTCTAGGGCCATAGGTGCTCACTAAGAAAGAGTTTGAAAAAATTCAAAATTTTAGAGGGGTTTGGGGGGATCAAAGTTATTAAATCACGATTTCTTCAAAACTACCAAACGGA
>JAGFPH010002445.1:63083-79105 GCA_018207615.1 Philaenus spumarius | reverse complement strand
CCCTTCGGACAACATGGAAGCTATTTCTTGGTCGCTCAAAATCTTGTATTCAGGTTAGTTATTGTCAACAACCAGCCACTCACTGGCAATCATTTTTATCGCAATGTTCGGATCCCGACCTGCATATTTCTCCTACTTCGTTTACACCATAGTCTTCGTTAACATTTGCAATTGTTCTTCAGGCCATAATGTATTCCAGGCTTTTTGCAAGTTGCTTATGGTCCAAGCATCTGCAAGAATATAAATGCTATCTTTAAAGTTCATTTTTTAATGACCTGTACCACTAAAATTTGTAGCGGTACGCCGAGTCTGTCATTTTAACGCTTTTGACAAATATTCTCTTCAACTTTTTTTGCCGGAATTGAATCTGGATTATCAACGGTCCAGACTTTTGATGGCCGCATTATTGACACTCTACTGTAATTTCAAATCATTGTTTTAGTAAAACATCTGAATAAATTTTAATCGTACACTATTAACTTCCTTGTCCTTAATTTTATTTTATATATATTTTTATTCCATTACAGAGCGACTGTAAACATCCAAAAGTGGATTAAACAGAGTATTTAATCATAGGTTTATTATTAGTACTGAAGCTTGAGACTTAATCAAAAACACAATTTTTTTTAATTGTAGAAATAAATTGTTTGTATTTATTTAGTTCTTAATATCCTGTAGTTTTACAGTTAGTTAAGTAATTTGTATGTTTTACCTACGTTATATTTTTTATTTAAAACCTGTATTCACCATTTACGCTAGCTAAATATGTAGTCGGTAGATTGACAGTCTACCTACATAAATTTGTTACCTATTCAGGTTTTTTTGTTAACCAGCTGTTAAGTAGTATTATTTATACAATGAATTGTTTTCTTTTAATAACGTTTCTGTTTCAAGAAACCGTAGTGAGGGGATTTTAGAACCCGTGACCAATATATTAAACTGTGATTATTGTAAAATTTTGTGATTCCTATATATTAATAATTATTACATATTTTGTGTTACTTAAGGCCTTAAGGCTTAAAACAATATATATAGTGTTACATAGTATGAATGTGAACAATAATTGGAAGACAATATTTTTACTAGTCTTTTATACTTTGAAATGATGACATTAGCTTATAAATACTCAAAACTGTCTCTTGTTTTAAAGTGTTTACCCTGCATGAAGTTCTTCGTTACAAAACAAACACTGGCATAGTGTTTCAGCCTCACACCAAATTAGATTCTGTAGTTGATTGAGATTTTTAAAATTGTTATGTGCCCTTTAATAAAACTCAAGCATGCCCTCCAACCTCATATTGTGTAACACATAGTTGCAGCAAGATGTGTGGGCAGTATTTTGCTTGAGGTTTTACGGTTTAACAAGGAAACCCTACTATAGGTTAGTAAATTACCTGTTATAGGTCCGTCAAGTGATCCTTTTATGTGTTGAAAAATACTACTGCGGATTCAGAGGACAACGTGCATCCATCATTATGTGTTAAAAAAATTACTCGCTAGAGGTCATCAGAACGTGAAGCACCTGTTACAACGTCTAAGAGACACGACTGAATATTGAATATAATTTTTCCTAATTGTTGTTCGCTTGAAAACCGGGTGTGAACTGCCGTTAAGAACCTTCTCCATCGTTCAATGAAATTTCACCTTCCCTCATAAAATTATATAATTTCTTCGTAGCGGAGTCAAATACGTTACAATTTACCGTATAGGACATGTGAATCCTTTTTTACTGCCTTGTAAATCTCAAACTTATCGGATAAACTATTTTGTATTTATTAATTTCAGTTGATAGTTTACAGGGAAAAAACAAGATCATATTTCATATTTATAGGCTACTTCTAAAATAAATAATAAGCAATAATAAATTAAATTAAAAATTATACAATAATTAAAATAATACACTTTAGAAATGAAATGAAAAACACCTCCACATTCTATACCCCAATAGAAACCCTCAAAGGCTACTCCTGCGATGAGGTTACAACTCTCCTAAAACAATAGAAAGGAAAAGAAATCGTGGAAAATTTGGGAAAATTGTCATGCATTTATGTAAAAACTTCAAGATTTTCACATAATGTGCATATATTTATTTCATATAAAGAATGCGCTCTCTGTCAGTCATTTAGCATTTCTAGATCCACATAAACACACACTCACTTACAAAGATAATATTATATTATATCAATAATCTCATAATCAATAAAATAATATTTCTAATAAAAAGACCTACTAATATTACTTTAAAATGCTCTAAATTATTCAAGCTAAACAACCACGCTTTCATCAGATTTAAGAATGTATTAAGTATTGCACTTTGCTTAATGTTTTCTAGAATTAAGTTAAACATTCTAGGCGCAACAAATGTATAATATTTAATATATAATGCAGTCGAGCTCTGTTTTGGAACTGAAAAAAATGTACGTGTTCTTAGGCTTTCAATTATTGATGTATTGATTTTTCAAAACAGGTTTACTTCCATTATGTATATAAAAATCTTTAGGTCTTTGTATATATACAATTCATGTAGCGCCGTGTATTTGCATTTAACACCTGATGATGGGTGCATGTTGTCATCTGAAACCGTGTTTGTGTTTTCCAAAACAAAGAGAATGACTTAACGGAACTATAACAGGTAATTTATTAACCTTTTATATACCTATCCACAATGAAAAGAAACAAATAACCAACCTCTTCAAATTCTTGGGGTTGACATGTTTTAACATAATCTCCGAACAAATTGTTAAAACAGGATGATTATTCGTAGACTTATGTTAAGATATATATTTTCAAAGTTACCATTTTAACGTAACAGTTATAATTTTAATTGAAAGTTCCTAATAATACTTATTAAATAATACAGAATTTTTTTAATGATTTTTAGGGACAATAATCAAGTACGCAATCCCTGTCTATATTGGTAATACTAAAACCACTGCCCTAGTAATTTTCATCACAAAATGTGGCTAACAGTTTTACAAATGCCTGTACGGGCATATTCGTAAGAATTACTTTATTTCAAGCATTTTAATTAATTACACAATAGTGTGTAAAGAATCTTAGTGTTCCGAATTGGTGGACAAAACATTTCCCTAAATTGTGTTGTTCCTTGTTAGCTTAAAAACCTGGTATTTATAAACAATTGATTTATTTAGCTCTTCTGTTATTTTGATATCTGTTTTAAAAAGACAAATTTATTGTAATCTTAATCATAAGTCTGTAAACCCATATTGTTGTCAGGCACCATATGTTGTTCATTTTGAAAGTATTAAGTATTTTTATACATTTTCTGAATGGATTTTTTGTTGCAATTATTTTATACTATTGATCTCAATTTGTATTCATTAAAAATATAAACTAGTTACCAGTATACTGAACTAAAGCTTTATTATTGTTTAACCATTATTATCATCACTATTATTGTATTTTATTGCTCTTGCTCTCTCAATCGACCCAAATGTAGTGTGATGTAGGTTTTCACTTAACTCTAGCCGAAACAACAACACGACTAGATATTTCTCCAATCAATTCCAAAATAAGGCAAGTTAAATTATTTATTATTTTTTATGCTGGAATGACTGAATGACTTACAAACACATTAAACATACAGTATTTTAATTGTATACATTTCTTCAAAATATTTACAGATCTCTTTAACCCCAAAGCAAAATGTGTTTTATCTTTCTGGTACGGTTGATGGTAAGACGAAAAACTTTCTGCGAGTGCGGGCGTTTTAGTAATAAGTCATAGAGGTTTTATAGGTGAATAAGTAAGCAATTCGCCCAAGATCAATTCTTTGTGTATATTGAACTAAGTAATTGTTTAAATTTCTATAAAATACTTTATTTTACTCTACATTTTCTTATATTTTGAATTATGGCAAGGAGTCATTCAAATCTTCTTGGATTCTCCTTACATCTTTGGACATTACTGTTTAGGGCATTAATTTATTTTTTGAGACGGGTTTGAAGTTGTTGTAGTAATGAGTCCCATATTTCTGACATTGGGCAAGTTTTGAAAATTGTCTGTTTCTTTTGTAACCCAGCAGGAAGGAGGTCCAAGTCATTATGTAAGCCAACATATTAGTAATGCCAATCTCTTCATAAGAAAAATCGTTTGCTGGCAGCAAGGCTTCTAATCATTAGATTGGTAATAACAGACCCCCAGCTTTCACAAACAGCTTCCGACACTGGAAGGAGAGTACTTATCAAAAAATAGGAGTTATAGAACAATTATTATGTCCATCATCTGTGTCCGTGTTCTTTGATGAAGTACTTGCCTCAACTCGCCGATTAGGCCTATATCAATCACAATTTCACCACTTTTTTCTGTCTTCTTTTATTTTACCTCGGACCCATCGTTTAATAAAAAAAATTTATTATCTGCGCTGGTGGTAGATTTGTTTGTACATTTGAAATGGACCGACTAGAGAAACAGATCGACGTAGTAATGATAAGTATTTACGGCTAGAACAGAGATGATAAAATAGTAATAGTTGTACCAGTCGTGAAGATCAAGTTAAAATTTTTGTTTATGATATTAATGGGTCCATACCAAATTTTTCGATACAGATACCTACCAACAAAAACCACCAGTAATTCATCTAGGCCTAATTATTTGTAATAAATACAATCTCAGAATATGTCCGCGAAAAAAATCAATGATAGAATACAATTTGTGCCAACTTTCTGAACTACCATTGTTGAAATATTATTTAAAATACAATGACGAATGTCCGCAAAAAAAATACGACATCCGGATATTATTAGCGCTAATTTTATAAAACGCCGGCATTAAAACGTAATTTAATATACAACAGTGTATGTCTACTTAAAACAAAGGCACTTCATCAGGACTCTCACAAAAAACAAATAACGGGTAATGTAAATCCCGAAAATGCCCAAAATGTTTTACCCGACCTAAAACAAATAGAACTATTATAGTTTAGTTACCAATCTATAAAATTTGTAACTTCTCGTCACAGTAGACACCCTAATTCTATAGACACGATAAGAAACAATCCATAAGTGGTTGACCTTGAACCTACTTTACCTTCCTGTGTACAAATAACTAAGCCTAAGCATGAATACAAATAAAACAAGAGCCTTTAATTAAACGAAACAATTGCCTAAACATTTTACGAGGGAAAATGCTACATACATCAAATTAAGAAAGTTTTACATTTTTTCTTACTGATATTTTTATTGTTAAATGCTGAATTGGGTTTAAGTTTAAATATGGAGAATGTGATTGTAAATACCGGAGATTACATTCAAAATATGGAGAACTGGCAATTGAGTTTCGAGTTCGGCTATCGATTTTTGATACTGATACCAAAGATAAAGTATCGGTGGTATGGAGAATCGGTAACGAGAAATGACCTTTCCCTATTTTTTGACCTGCAAGAAACTTTTATTCTATACGATATCTTTCTGCAGCTCTCACTTTCTTTCTGCGACAATGTCGCACCGTCGCTCGTTGTTCTGCTTTGGGGCTCTTTAATATTTCAGGCCTATTGAGATGTAAACTTGATTTTACAACACAATGGTAATCCCTATAAGTGCGTAAAAACGTGTGATCCTAATAAATTTAAAATAAAATAAAAAGTCTTTGATTTTAATTTTGTTAAATTCTGTAATTCACAAATGCAGCAAAACCTGGCATATCCAGCCAAGCCACTGTCACTGCTAAAGTTTGATAAACCAATACTTTTGGGCAAGAAATGTACAGTACAGTATTTACACCAAGGCTTTTGTAGGTCTATGAGGCGAAGGAATGCAATAAGAATTTCCAGAATGGACTGACTCTGAATCTTCAAAAACTTGTAGTACAACATTTCAGCCCAAGTATTCAAGTCATCAACTAAACATAAAACAATTCTAACTTTTAGTTTAAATGGGGTCTCTCCCACTAACTTCCTGGGACTAAAAATTTATGAAAATCTGAACTGGAAGTAACTTCAAAGAAGCTTAGCAAGAAAATATTACCTTTACCATGTGTTTTTATTCTGGAGAATGTGCCGTTTGTAAATAGACATCCTGAGTTGTTTGAGATAAACTCTATCATCAGTATAACACCAGGCAGTAAAATGACAACATCATCTCGCTTTAACTCAAAAAGTTGTCCATTACATCGGGGTGCAATTGTATAGTCAGCTTCCAAGTAGTATGAAAGCAGAAACAAACTTGTAGTTTTTAGAAGGAAAGTGAAATAAATGCTTTTGGAAAAAATGTTTCAAGGCTTTGTTGTTCCGTCCGTGGAAACATTTTCAAAATCAACAATGTTCAAAATAGAGTACAATTTAGTTTAAAAATTTGTTTTCCTGTAACAATATGTTTCAAAATGACAGCAGTTGCAAATTTTCAATGTTTAATATCTAGAAAACTATACATTTTACAAAAAATGTCAAGACACCAAATTTTTAGACTGTTTTAAGAAAATCCAACGATATGTGGTTGGAGATAAATAACGGAGATAACATAAATTTATTGGTTGAATGTAGGGTTATTCGGGTGCTGGTGGTCACACTAAAGAAATAGTAATAAAAAACCCTAAACTCAACCAATAAATTTGAGTTTTATCTGTTATTTATAACTCAATTATTAAAAACCATATATCCTTGGATTTGTCTTAAAATAGTCTAAAAAGTTGGTGAAATTTTTTTTAAATGTATAGTTTTCTAAATATTTAACATTTTTAATTGCTGCCCTTTTGAAAGAAATTACAAACTGAAAGGTAGTTAAAGTTGTGTGGTGCAACAGATTCGGCCGAATGGGACCGAAAAATCTTATTTTTTTCGGATTTAGAAATTCATCGGCCGTATACGCCCGAACGAGTCTGCCGCAATCGATGTACTCCAATTCATCCCTTTGTTGGGGGATCGTTCGGCCGAACACGACTCCAGTGGACGGCATGGCTAAGGGTCTGCTCCACAGAGCATTAGAATTAAACATGGAGGTGCTATCCAGCGATGCGGTGGTGAAGCCACTTTGCAGTGAGTGTGCCACTGGAGATGGCGGCTCCCCCACTCCGCACCAGCACTGCGAGACATAGGACCGAGCCTTGCCACCGCTTGTCAATTAATTGCGACATCCCACGAAAATAGTTTAATCGCGTGTAAAAATCGTGGTGGATTAATAAACGGCTGCTGCTGCCACCAAAATTTGCAAATTAAGCGAAAAAGTTTTGAGAGGAGAGTTGGCAGCCAAAACGATGTTGAAAGGAGCAATTTAATTGATAAAATTAAAATGTAAGTGTTTATAAAGTGCATTGGACTTAACCTGTTCGGAAAATATGACCACTTTGTCAATGTTGAATCCGAGACAAGCCATTTTTTTTTAATTGAAATTGTAGAACATTCCTCAACATACGGCTGAAGTGCCATTGTAAGGTCGAAAACGAGAAAAAATATCAAAGTAGGTTCTGGAATGAATTTTATAAAAATATTTTGTTTGCAGGGCAATGAATGTTTGAACACACCACACCCAATAAAATATTATTTCAACATATAAACTTAGTATTTATTGTCCTAGTTAGATTCCTACATTTACTTATAAGGCCTTTGTATGTAATCAAACATGTTATAGGCCTATTATGGTTTAATAAATTAGTGTTTTAAATCCACAGAGCAATAGAATTAAACAGTGTTTAATTCTAATTCTCTGGGTTTAAATCGGATACTGTTTAAAAATACTCTTTTATCTTACAAAGTTGGCTGAGATAACAGAATCAAATCAACTTGAATGATAAAATAATGTCTGTTATCTGTTAGCTACATAAATAATGTTATATACAGTATTCTCAGATTTAAAATAATTAAATTATTATTTATAGATCTATTGCATACGAAATCGACAACTTTTTTTATCATTTCGACTCAAATATGTTTCAACTTTAGGGTACTTAATGTTTACAAAACATGTTCTAAATTAATACTAACTAATGCAGGTATTACTAAAAGTAGGTATTTATTTAGAATAAATAAATCCTTGAACCGAATACAAAATTCCGAAAGAATACTCGCAAAAATTAGCATCTTTTTTGTTTACCATCGGATTTTCTTGAAATTTTGTATATAAGTGGTCGTTAGTATGCCATGAACGAATACTGTATGTATCAAAAATACTTAATTTTTCCTTTTTAACCAATGTCATTTGTTTTTTGAAAGTAAAGAAACCCTTGAACGTCGGGCGGCAGTCGAAAAATTATCTAACTGATTTGATCCTGAGCGGCACCCTGCGGCGAGTGTTATACTAACGCACATCTGCCGCTTGCATCGTAGCCAGCCAACCGTGTTTAACAAGGAAACTCCATCAGTTAGATAATTTTTGTTTGCCACTTGCACCTGCTACTGCCGCCCACCGCTTGTATCGTAGCCCAGGCTTTAATCATCGGTCTCTTAATTGTAGCCGTTCGCAGCGCTCGCCAAACACCAAAAGCTTGTCGCGAGGCTGGCGGAAGGGTGCCTGGTGCTCCCAAGTTGTCCCATTTCGATTCCGAGCTGAGGGACAATGTGGGAGACTTTACTGTAATTGTCTCGCTTAGTCGCAACGCACTGTAATGTGGGAATATCTTGAGGTTTTTCGATTGGCGGACGTAAAATCCTGAACCGAGTGTGATTGAGGGAGTACACCAACGTCCAGTGCAAAAAAAAATGTATTTACATAAAAAAAATTAAGCAGGCACCAGTAAACACCTGAGACGGACAGACAGAAACAGATAAAGATATAGGACACATATTACTGTCCAAATTTATGAAGAAAATAAGAGCTATTACACTCGACCCAACTTGAAAACGGTTAGTCGGAGGAGGGTAGGACTTCGTTTCTGTACGTTTCAGACCATTTTGAGGCGATACCCAAAATTCATTAATTTATATATATATTTGTTTTGTTCTCGGATTGAGAAGTGGTAGTAAATATGCTTCAAAATTGCTGATTTTTTGGTGAGGGGTTCCTAGTAGGATTCTTTAGATAGACTTTTTTTGTTTTTCGATCCAATTCAAGATGGCGGAGTCATACCGTTTAGTCGTTTTTGGGTAGGATTTGAGGAGTATATAAGCCCGAGTACAATTTGTGAGTTATATCATTCGAAAGGCAATTAAATTTACTATAATCCTGTGCAAAGGTATTTTAGGTAGCCTACAGTTCCTGGAACAATAATCAAAATTCATAGAAAACTCCCAAAATATGATTTGTTTTCATTATCCATGTAATATACTTGCAATTTTTACCACTCATAATCCCGAGTACAATCTGTGAGGTATATCATTCGAAAGGCAATTAAATTTACTATAATCCTGTGCAAATGTATTTTAGGTACCGTTCCTGGAACAGTAATCAAAATTCATAGAAAACTCCCAAAATATGATTTGTTTTCATTATCCATGTAACATAATTGCACATTTCTACCACTCATAAGCCCGAGTACAATTTGTGAGTTATATCATTCGAAAAGCAATTAAATTTACTATAATCCTGTGCAAAGGTATTTTTCGTACAGTTCCTGGAACAAGAAACAATATTCATAGGAACGTATTTAATATTAGTTATTCCCGGATAAGAAAATTCGGCTATATTAATGCGGCAGTGATGCTTAGGCTTTTTATTGTATTATTTTTGCTTGTTTTTAGCTGAACAAAACCCCACAAAGTTTCAGATAGTCGGAGATAGACACTCTGTATTATATAACTTGTTTATGGACACTGAACTATTAATTTTGCAGATATATTACTTCCAGGCTTATACATAATATATTTAGATGGAAAATCTGGTTGAAGACAAAATCGGATTAGGGAAGGTTTTTTGGAAAACTGAAAAATCTTTAAAAACCTGTATATATGAAAGCAATGTGAGTTATGCTCTGTGAGTAGTTGACGCTTTTTTCCTGCTCCTGCTTTAATAGTTTATTTGCGAAGGACAATCAGTTCAGATAAGTATAGTAATTTGTCACAGTGATAGTGCTAACTACTTTGAACATTTTACTGCCATATAAATCTATTAGCTCAAAGTGCTTGGTTAGATAATTAGTCTTTCTTTCATATAAATATGTCTGTCAATTATTCTCCAGTTCCAACAACAACAAAGGGGACAAGCCTACCAACTTTGTCAGATATAACTTCTATATCACACATTATTGTTGTAGGATTCTTCATATTTACACTTAGATTTCACCGGTAATAAGTCTTAACTTATTTCAGTAACTTTCTTCTTAAAAGCCTCTGGTAATTCTTCCATTTGTACATCAACTAAACACGAAGTAAAGCAAACACAATGTTTTAAACAGATGGGCATTATTTCAATATTATATTGTTGTAATCAGCTGTTTTATCCTCACTAGTGAGAATACAATTTATCCTCACTATTGCGGACATGTCAAACTTTACCTGGCAATATACGCAATAGAAAAGCAACTGATATTCCAGTAGTATCGTGAAAACACTTTTTGTTGAAATCTATCGTATTTACCTATTTATACAACTAAAATAGAAAAAAGGGACAGGTCTTTAGTTATTTATATAGGTCTGATGTCAAACGTAAACAACGATGACGCAGCAGTTAATCTTTAAACAATGCCAAACACATCCGTTTCTGTCTAGTCTCATCATAAAGAGTTTATGTCCAGTGTTGTCCTATTTTCTACATACTGTGGTTTAAATAATTTAAGATATTAGGTTTTATGGAGGGTACTGACACTGATGAACTAGTGGTGAACTTATTCAAGGAAGAAATAAATGCGGAACTGCCTATGGTCGGAAATGGGACCCCGATAATGAGACCTAGAGCCATTATTGTGAAAATTGTTAGCTACAGAGATCGTAGATACATTTTTGTAAATAAAACAATGTTATGGTACCGGGATCACCGTGTGAAGACTTGACTGTTTGACGTCTGTCTGTATATAAAAAGGGGCAATGAACGGCCAAATATCGTGGGTAGACAAACGTGGGTGGTAGAGCCACGTTAGTCTCCGCATTTGATTTAAAAAGTTGTTTTTATGGTCGTTCTTGTTAGCGAATTTCCATAGGAAAAATGAGCTATTGCAGTGACCCTTATGGTAAGGCCTAAGGTTGGGAGTAGTAAATGAGCACAGATCATGGTCCCCAGAAAACGTTTTTGGATGTTATTAAAAATTAATTATATATACACTGTATGTATGAATTACTCTATAGTATGTAGTATATCTCAATTATATATGTCTTCGCATTCTAGCGGCCACATTTTTAGTTCTATGAGGTCCAAATTTGGTACACACGTTAGTTGTCTAAGTCGCTCGCATGAGTTCGTTAGCCAAAACTATCCAACAACCGGAAGCACGTTTTTTGACCGGAAGTAACTATTGTTTGAGATTTTTTGTACGAGAATGAAACATTTTTAGAGTGTTATCTAAAAACATAAATGCAGGATATTATTCTGAACATTTTTCTTTTACACGACCTTATAGCTCGGCTTGGTTCCCCCAAAATTGATCAAAACGTAAAATACCATAAAAGTACCCGGTTAAAATCCACGTGTAGGGTTTTACCTTGGGGGCACTTGTGATCCGAGGCCCAACGGCCAAGTTTGTACTCTGCGAGCAAAGCAAAGCTGTCAATAATCCAAGGCCGAAGGGCAAACTCGCGAAGCTGGAGGCTTAGGTGCAAACAAATTCTACAAATATACTTCAACACACAGGCAGCTATTCAGTGCCTTCATGAGTAGATCAATTTCCCAAATAGTTGGTTGAAACCCTAAAACATGTAAACTTAATTTTGGAAATTCGCTCAACTCACATCAGCTGGGTGGTCGAATTATTTGTTTTTTTAATTATTAATGTTTTAAAGAATTTTAAATATTTAAACTAAATTTATAAACTATAACACTATCATCTGGGTTTACTATTCCAATACACTAGCTCAATTTGGTGCTGTTAACTGTTTGTCTGTCTGAAAGCCCTGAATACTTAATTTATAGCATTGTACGTATTGTTCACCATTTGTTAACTTTTACATCGCCAAATTTTTCGTTTGTCTGTAAACTATAATTCTGCTATCAGTCTTAGATAATTTTATATGAATATTGTTACCTTATTTCTTACATTTCTCTTATTTTCAACTCGTTTGTTGTCTTTTGAATTAGATATTTTCAAAACTTTTCTACTAAATGTTGACGTACAACTTCCGAATTTAAATATTTTGTCCTGTAAATAATGTTATAATTGCACCAACCACATAGAATTATAATTCATTAAGTTAGTTTAAATTTTTTACTTGTTATATTTCTTTATGTTTAATTATGGGTATGCGAGTTTTTATGAATGATATATCTTGTTTCGGTTTAAGTTTGGAACCACATTATCATGTTTGATCTTCTTCATTTAATGATAAATAGAAATTGAAAGTAACAAATTGTACTTTCCCACACAAGATTTTTTTCTTTCAATACAGTGAACCCTTGATTAACAGACAACATAAGTAAATAAATTGTGTAATTAATGAACAATATTCAGCTTGTTTATATATGTTTAATAGCTTCATTCAATTGTCGTTATTCAGTACATGTATGCAATAATTTTTTTCCCTTAACTGAATATGTGCAACTTTGACTTGAGCAGTATCGAAACACCAAAGAGTGCTGGCGACACTCACCCAATTTCAAGAGGGAGGAGAGCTATCTAATCTTAGTATATAGTATCTATATCTTTTCCCCCACAAAGCCACTCCTCTACATGTGC
Source organism: Philaenus spumarius (assembly GCA_018207615.1). Classification (NCBI taxonomy): domain Eukaryota; kingdom Metazoa; phylum Arthropoda; class Insecta; order Hemiptera; family Aphrophoridae; genus Philaenus; species Philaenus spumarius. The sequence continues at coordinate 66,397 of JAGFPH010002445.1, read as the reverse complement.
GACACTGAAGCGCCCAAGTGCGCTTGGAGAGTGAGAGGCGTAGTTATAGGGTCGTGGCCTATGTGGCAAAATGCCACAAGCTCCAAAGTATAGGGGGCCCGCAAGGGATCCTTTAAATAATTGACCATAACTTGAATAATATTATAATATTAAATTAAAGTTAAATTATTTGTTACATTTGAAAAGAGGAGACAATTTAGTAAAGCCTATGAAAAAATAACAGTATTTTGCCGAAAATAATCGAATTCATACGTGGGTTTTATTCTGCTACCACATCAATTCCAAATTACTTGATGACTAGGCCTACAATTTAATGTATAAGTTAAGGAGATTCGTATACATACACCCTCTCCCGTGAAAACGGGCTCCAACTCATGTGAAAGTTGCCACGGGCCCCTCGATCTCAAGTTACGCCTCTGAGGAGAGAACACATTTTAGGCTAAACTGTGAATAGCTTACCCCGAAGCCTAGAATGGTCACAAGCTCGTTATCTGACACGGCAACTTGGCCCCAGTAAGGTCGCTACGAAATTTGGTTTCACATTCCACTGGGGACTTGGAGCGACGCTTCCAGGTTGTCTGGTACACAGTGGACTCCTATCTTAAAATACAAATTTTACAAGCAAATATTTACTTTTCAATCAATTAACAAACTGTATTGCCAAAACATTGACTGTATTTTACATAAAATATGACAACGATAAAAGTATCAAAATACTATCATGATGGATAAATTACTTTAATGATTAATTTTGATTTAACGTACAATCATATTTACCAGATACTTCTTGTCCTATTTAGCCTAGTGTGTTTAAATCGAGGATTTACTGTAGTACACATTTTTATGAGAGTCAAGTTAAATAGGTTAGTAACCAAGTTAACCAGATTTTCTACATCCATCAGAATAAGAATCAGATTTTCTGTATGATGCTTTAGGCAAAACATTTTCTGTAGTTGTACCACAAAATAAATGGACTGCACTAAAGTCTCACTGATTTGTGAGCTGCGGGAGTAGCTGGTTTACTATAAATGTTCAAAATGTATGTGTATGTAGAGTTTCTATTCAACTTTTATAATATTTGGTTTGTAAAGATTTACAATACATTTAGCTACACTGTCTTGAACTATGATTAATATGTTGTGATCAAAGTTCCTGGAAACTACACACTTCTATGCTCACAAAACAATGGAAGATCTAGAAGGTTTTAACTTCTACCAATCATGCAAAAATTCAAAGAAGAAATGGCATTTTTACAAATTGATTTGTGGGCCCAACTCATTAGTATTATGTATATGTAAATTTTATTTTAGTTTATTTGGTTGATGAAAGGATAATTTTATTACAGACTTGTGCAAATTATATTATCTGGCTTCTCAGTACAAACTGCCAATTTTTCCATCATGGGCTGTTCCAAGAACTCGTGAGATTAATACTAAGTCTGGCTGATGACTTAGAATGATAAAGTAAACAATTCCTTGCATGTATGAAATGTATCCAAAAAAATTATCCTACATTTGTGCTTACAAAAAAAAAAAAAAAAGTGGTGGCTGGCACATAGGTTTTGCAATCTAAAGAAGATTATGCATTTAAAAAAAAAAAATATTTGTATTATACATGATAATTATTTAAACTAAAATGTTGTTCTCAATTATAAATAAGTTTAAATGGAAACAATGCAATTCACTCACGATCTGAGTATGAGCACTGCATTCATTCTTAAGCATGGTCCTCTTGTTTTGGAATGGCATAAGAGTGGACGGGAAAAGGTTAGAACAGCTGTTGCTACCCATATAGTCAATCTGGTGTACCTTCGGACTGCTCCCTGTCATCTACTAACTTCTAACCAAATGAATCTAGTGTTTCTTGAAAAAATTGCTTAGTTATCTTATTTTTACCAGTTTCGCTAACATGTTAATATTATTAATTCTTAATTTAACATCTTTAACTTATGAATTCATCTGAAATCCTTTCTAGTTTACAGGTAAACAATTTTTTTTAAGAATTAGTAAATCGTGAACAATTAAAAATTACCAGGTACAACTATTAATCATCAGATAATGATTATATATATATATATATATATATAACGGGAAGAATTAAAAGGTTGCATCGCCCCAAACATTTGTCTACTGGTCACCTTCTTTTCAATACTATGGTGAAACAGTGTTGCAATACTGGAAACTAAGGTTGACACTCACGTCTGACTACTCTACACAAATCCAAAAAATTACTGCCTACACTGAAAGTTTAGTAAAATTTCCTGCAGGCACCACTGAATTGTTGCATACCAAAAACAATAAATAATGCACTTTGAGAAAATTATTAAAAAGTGTCCAAAAATAGCAAGGCTTCAAGTGGATTTAATCTAATACAAAGTTTTACTATTATGGAAAGTCAGTTCGGGAAATCTTATGTAGGACCAATAATTTGTTTAGAAAGAAAACAATTATTGTAATAATTGCACTATAATCAGTCAATTAGTTTGAAAATATAATTAGCACTAGGAAAAAGCTTGGTCAAATCTTGATATGTTAACCTTTGGGACTAATATTTGTTCTAAAACTCATTAAAGACTCTACAACCGAAGTGAAATCTAACAAGCTGTGTGCATAGTGTCTCTTATTTGTGTTTACGATAATTTTCAAATCTATTTCTTTGGAATACATTGATAAACATTTTCTTTTATAAATAAGTAATCAATAACACTTTTATAAGCATAAATTGAGCTAAACACATATAAAGACAAGTTAACAAATCAGTGTTTCGTGTGTTACTGTTACAGAGATTAAAATGGGGTGCAATTGCAGTTCTGAAACTGAAGAAGACCAAGAAGAAATTATTCGTGATGAACCAGAAACTGTACATCACAGTCAAAGCTCCTACAGACAGAATAGGTCTACTCAAAACAGTCGAAATAACCAAAATAATCATTTTTATGAAAATGAAAGAGTGCCTCCTACCAACAGTGGATCACAACAAGATTCGACAGCTGAAATTACCCGGAGTGAAATTTTTCAACCTTTAAAAGACCGTTATTTTGGGCCAGTAATACATTTACCGGGCCAATCTGTGGTAACAGCTGAACTGGTATCCGAGTTATTATTCAGTGGTTGGAAATCTCAAACGGTATACAAAAAACCAAACATTGTAAATATTGCGTTTAAGTCTGCGGAAGGACAAGCCGTGATTAACCTCTTTTCTCAGACTTCAGGATCTAGAATAGCAATAACTGGGATATCTCGGATAGAGAATGTGTTTCTATATGCAATGTATTTATTGAAAAAAGAAGAAATGCAACTTAGAAATGGTCACGT
>JAGFPH010002445.1:47244-62983 GCA_018207615.1 Philaenus spumarius | reverse complement strand
TTAGAAAGTTTTAAATAAAGGTTCAAATTAATGTGCAGTTTTAATACAATAAAGAACATGTTCCTCAAGGATTTGAAATTAAAAATATAACAATACTGGAAATGTTATACTTAAAGTTATAACTACAGTACTAGAAGTATCAACCCCTGCTCGCTTCGCTCACCAAACCCCGCGGTGAAGCAAATGCAAACAGATTACCACTTATGTGTAAATTTCGTATGTTATTATTTATTTTATTTCCTATAAAACACTTAAAATTAATAATTGCCAAATTTTCCGTTCTCTAGCAGGAAAGTATAACAATCAACATTCTAGCCTGTTTTTCAATGAGTTGGTGAATGTTGTACTTTTAAAATGAACTGAACACGGGACACGGTACCTCAACTTATTGTCTGGTAGTTCTGCAAAATCGTCATTTCCGCCGTTAACTATCCAGTCTATGCATCTGTAAATAATAACTTTGCACTGATCCCATAAAGTTTAATTATTTTAAACACATCTATCAGTTTATTTTTCCTATTACCAAAAGCCTTTTTTTAAAATAATTGGAATATAAATGCTACTTCAGCAGCGAAACATAACTAACAAAATAGTCTCAAGTCCCTCATTTAAATAATTCTTTGTATAATAAAATCATTTATAAGTGTAATTTATTAGCGCGCCACAAAAGTGAGATGTGTAAAATCCAAAATAAAATTCAAATTTAGCACTTCAAAAAACATAAAGAAAGTTAGTTTCGTCAAAAATGGTAGACAAATAACAAATTTGGGTTTCACGTTCGCTTGGTTTGTTTCAGAAATATTGCAATATAAGATTTGTAATCAGTGCATAAAAAACAGTGAGTTAATAATACAATTATTTTTCCCCCGCGTTTTTAATGGTGGGGGCACATATTGATAATTGGGAATTTAGGACTTTTCTGGTTAACTGTACTTTGAGGTGCTTCAATCCTGCTGCACCTACGGCTTTATTTTGAAAAACTCGGAATCAAACCCATGACTATCAATCCGTAAATATATGTGTTTGAATTTTGACAGTTTGAATCAATTGTTTGTTTTGTAAAGGAACAGTTTGAGGCATTAAATTTTATAAATTCAAGTAACATTAAAACGGTCGTATCTACAAACACTTTTAATGTCCGCCTTTTAGAAAGGTAAAAAGATTTTTTACACTAAATAAGTCTGCAAGCGTGTGCGCTTACGTGGAAAGTTTCATCTCTATATTGTTAGTGGGTTTTAACTAATAATTTTTAATTGAAATATCACATACAGACTGATAGAAGGAACGCTCATTTTAGGACATACCTTCATAGGAATTTTTTCAATCATTTTTACGCTTAGAATCATATCCTGAATGGCGTTTTCCGCCAGTTAGTACACGCCCCTCTTGGGGGCGATGTCCAGGATCGGACGGCGATAATATTTTATTGCAATAATAAATTTAGTCAAATGCATTTCATTTATTTTGACCCAGAAAACTGTTTGTTTACACAAATTTGTATTAAATTTATGCAATTAGTAAGTACTTAAGAGTAGTCCTGGTTACTAAACCATATTTGCAATATTTTTATTGGCAGAATCTATTTCACTTAGGAGGTAAAATGGAGGCAATACTCAGCGTTTGTGTAACTTTCCATAGTTAATTAATAAAGCAAACACAGTTTAAAACACGAAAAACTTAATGCTAAAATGTTTCTAAATGCAATACTATGGATACAATATTGTTTGTTGCTTTTTTAGAACAATAATAAAGTCAACAAAAACAGAATCAGCTGGTGCCGATTGTTACTATATCATCACAAACAATAAGTCAGACAAAACTCAAATCAGCTGACTCCTACGAGTTTAGTATTAACTGAAACAATTCTTAAAAGAACTTACCAATAGTATAAATTTAATAAAAACATGTATAAACAAACAGCTTTATTTGTCAAAATAAATGAAACTGATTTGATTAAATTTAATAATTGCAATGATAAATAACAGAGGGGCATGCACTGTCTGGCGAAAAATACCATAAGTCCGTTATTCTCTAACCAATTTTTTTAAATCGAACTTAATCGATAGGGAATTCAATTTGCAAAAAAAGTTATTCTTGACATTTTTTCGGGAAAGAGCTAGTTATTTCGTTATTTCCGTTCGAAAGTTGTAAACGGTCGCCATTTTTAAAATATTGAAGTCACGTCAACTTAACTTTTTTCCCATTTAGGTAATACTATCAAAAGGTTGATATAAATTTGGTATTATTTCGTTTAGTAATTTTTTAGATATGCATTAAAAAAAAAACATTTTGGTCACAGTAGGACAACCAAAATGATATAACAGTGATTTGATGTTTACTTTGTACCCAAGAACAATTCCAAAACAATATGTGACAAGAGTTATGAAGCACCCTGTTTAATAACCCTCTTTTTACCCTCGTCCTTACATATTCCCATTAAAAATTAACTGTCAATACATTTTAATAAACTTCACAAAGTCTTTGATTCTTATGTTGATTAATTCCCTACGACCTGTACAAGAATTACTTCTCGCACAAATACAACACAACAGTAAAGAAAACTTTATGTATTCATACATTTCTTTGTCTTTCAGTGGAAACCTGAAAAATGATAAGTCTTTATTTTTCACAGATGTATTGTTGCAGTTTTTATAGGAACATTTAGATCCTCCACTTTTTGAACAGGACTGCATTGCAAAATGTAGCAGCTATTTACTTTACACACTAACAGTATTTACACTATAAACCATATTACATACTAAAACCATATTTACAAACTTACATTACTTAAAAAACATTAGAAAAGAAAACCAACTAAAATGTATTTATTTAGTACACTGCTATTACAATGTGAGAAATGAATCGCATTGACAAATATGGGGCTACGCTACCAAAGCTTGTCTGAGACACAACAATCTGCGCTCAAGGTCACATGACAGTCGAACCTCTCTGTCTCTCCTTCTCTTTCCATTCTTGTCACACACTCGGCCTGCAAAACGCGCATTGAGAGCTCCTAGCGATGAGGTGCATGAACTAACTTTTATACCTACTTTAATGGGCTGAATTCTACCCATTTAAACTGTTCGTCTTATTGATATGTAGTCATTGCTTACGATTTCTGTAAAAAAAAAAGACCGTGAGTCGCTGGGTACCCTGTATTTATACCCAGTTTCCTTCCGAATCAGGTATGGCCTCGCTGGTATTTTGCACCCTTTTGTCGCATCCTCCAATTTGCAATTTATAAAAGATTTTGTTTTCCTTTGTTATCGAATGGTAGTTGTAGGACGTTTCGTTTGCATTTTCGCATGCCCCGACCGCTTTCCGCAGATTTTTGCCACGAAGTCTTCCATTTTCCGACGATTTCCTTTTCTGCAGTTCTTTTTCTTGTGGTTTAATGTTACTAGCCGCAGTCTCGCTTCTTCTGGCCTTTTTCCTGGTTTTTCTTGGACTTAGCAATTTTACGAATTTACTCTATTTGTTCTTTACTGTGTATTACCGAAATTTATTTTATACACTGGATCATTATACAATTTGTTTAGCTACTAATCTATTTTAATTATTTATGGACTTTAAAACTTTATTTTACCTTAACTTTTGTTCTTTAAGTTTTTACAATTGTCACCTTTCCATTCAAATTATATTTAACTTTTTCTTTTAATTTTCCATTAAAACTTTACTTAAATAATACTTTGTATACATTACCTTTAAAATAACTTTATTTTTTATGTACTTTTTTATTATACAAAATTCGCCACTTTAAAGCATTTTCTTTAATATTAACATTATGACCTTCTGTCATATGACATTTCTTTTGTGGATTTTTTCCTGAATCCAAAAATGCCCTTACTTTTGGATTTTGAGTTAAATTGAATTTTTTGTTTAACTTTGAACGCATATTACGTAAGCAATTTCCCTTATTATGTTTCGGGAATTAGATGCCCAATACATAAGCGTTAGCGTAATGCACTGACCACATAAAACCACTAATTCGCAAATTCCTAAATCCCGGCTATTCCCTCAGAAATCAGATAATTTCGGCTAAGTTACTTTTGCCGTTTTTCGCCAGCTAACTCTCATCTTGCCCTGACTTGCATTTCTATGACCTACATACGTAAGATGCCCGTAGTAGTCTAGAAAGATTAAATTTTTCAAAAAACATTTGAAAAATTCAAAATTTTGGGAATTGCACGGACATTTTCCGCTGCAACTATTTTATAGCTGCTGTACCTGGCTTCATTCAGATAAATAATAAAACTTGTTTATAGCTGTCGTACCAGGCTTCGTTTAGGTAAATAAGTAAATCTATTTATAGCTGTCGTAACTGGCTTCGTTCAGGTAAATATGTCAAACTTTTTTATAGATGTTGTACCTGGCTTCGTTAAGGTAAATAAGTAAAACTTGTTTACAGCTGTCGTACCAGGCTTTGTTCAGGTAAATAAGTAAAACTATTTTATAGGTGTCATACCAGACTTCGTTTAGGCAAATAAATCGAATTTTTTTATAGTTTTCGTACCTGGCTTCGGACAGGTAAATAAGTAAAACTATAGCTGTCGAACCTGGCTTTGTTCAGATAAATAAATAAAACTTGTTTATAGCTGTCGTACCAGGCTTTGTTTTGGTAAATAAGTAAATCTATTTATAGCTGTCGTAACTGGCTTCGTTCAGGTAAATATGTAAAACTTGTTTATAGCTGTCGTACCTGGCTTCATCAGATAAATAAATAAAACTTGTTTATAGCTGTCACACCAGGCTTCGTTTAGGTAAATAAGTAAATCTCTTTATAGCTGTTGTACCAGCTTTCGTGTTTGGTAAATAAGTAGAATTTTTGTATAGCGTTGTACCTAGCTTCGTTTAGGTAAATAAGTAAAACTTTTTTTATAGATGTTGTACCTGGCTTCGTTAAGGTAAATAAGTAAAACTTGTTTACAGCCGTCGTACCAGGCTTTGTTCAGGTAAATAAGTAAAACTTGTTTATAGCTGTCGTACCAGGCTTTGTTTTGGTAAATAAGTAAATCTATTTATAGCTGTCATAACTGGCTTCGTTCAGGTAAATATGTAAAACTTGTTTATAGCTGTCGTACCTGGCTTCATCAGATAAATAAATAAAACTTGTTTATAGCTGTCATACCAGGCTTTGTTTTGGTAAATAAGTAAATCTATTTATAGCTGTCGTAACTGGCTTCGTTCAGGTAAATATGTAAAACTTGTTTATAGCTGTCGTAGCTGGCTTCATCAGATAAATAAATAAAACTTGTTTATAGCTGTCGCACCAGGCTTCGTTTAGGTAAATAAGTAAATCTCTTTATAGCTGTTGTAACTGGCTTTGTCCAGGTAAATATGTAAAACTTTTATAGCTGTTGTACCAGGCTTCGTGTAGGTTATTAAGTAGAATTTTTGTATAGCGTTGTACCTAGCTTCGTTTAGGTAAATAAGTAAAAATATTTATAGCTGTGTAACTGGCTTTGTTCAGGTAAATATGTAAAACTTTTTTATAGCTGTTGTAACTGGCTTCGTTTAGGTAAATAAGTCAAAAATAAGTAAAACTTAAAAATATAAATAAATTGTGGATGAAATATTAAATACAAGTTGTGTTGTCCAAGACCGCACAATTGTGTGGGTTGCCACTTTGGTTTTGGAGGGTTAAGCGATAAAATTACCGGGAATGCGATTACAATTTACTGAGGAAACCGGGAATTATGCGTCATTTGTTTTTGTCGCTTAGCTTTCCACCCTGGTCTATGCAGTTGGAAACAGCTTTTTTGGTGCATTATAATGAAAAAAATGTATACATTTCTTAATAAATCACAAATCAGCAGTTTTATGTAAGTTCCTCTTAGTTCGATAACAATATTAAAAAATAACATTAACGTCAAAGAACCATGCTGTTAAAATTAAATAACAATGTTTACTTCCCTTTACAATTTTATGGTCATTGGAATAGAGAATCGCTTTCTTGGAATCGGAATCGATATCGGAATTCATAAATTTGAGAATCGACCCATCCCTAGTGCTTAGCTAACTCAAGTTGCTCAGTTCAAGCCTAGTTGGAACTCCATCATCTAGGTTAGCCTGACTGACAGAGAGCAGAGGTAGAGAAATACGGATAGTTTTTTTAAAACCTATTAATACCAAATTAATTGGTTGCTCTCTTAATCAGCTTGGAACCCTGGCTGACCAAATGTTGCCTGGTTGTGTATGTTGGTTGAACTTATACTAATTGTTACTACTAGCTGACCCGTATGGCGTTGCCCGTGGTGGTTGGTATGTTCAGTCTTTTTAACGTAATTGTATTCTTTTTTTTTTTAAGTGTTCAGTCAGTGAGTGGTATTTGACTTATATATATATAGATCTTAAATAATAAAAGCACTATTGTCATAATAATAAGAGGAAGCTACATACCAATTTTCATTCCAATCCATTAGGTAGTTTTGAAGAAGTAATTTTTTAATAACTTTGATTCCCCCCAAACCCCCCCTAAAATTTCGAATTTTTTCAAACCCTTTCTTAGTGAGCACCTATGGCCCTAGCGGAAGCTACATACCAAATTTCATTGTAGTTTTGAAGAAGTCATTTTTTAATAACTTTGATCCCCTCAAACCCCCCCTAAAATTTCGAATTTTTTCAAATCCTTTCTTAGTGAGCACATATGGCCCTAGAGGAAGCTACATACCAAATTTAATTCCAATCGATTCGGTAGTTTTGAAGAAATCGTTTTTTAACAACTTTGATCCCCCAAACCTCCCCTAAAATTTCGAATTTTTTCAAACCCTTTCTTAGTGAGCACCTATGGCCCTAGCGGAAGCTACATACCAAATTTAATTCAAATCCGTTTGGTAGTTTTGAAGAAGTCATTTTTTAATAACTTTGATCCCCCCCCAAACCCCACCTAAAATTTCGAATTTTTTCAAACCCTTTCTTAGTGAGCACCTATGGCCCTAGAGGAAGCTACATACCAAATTTCATTCCAATCCGTTCGGTAGTTTTTGAGAAATCGTGATCAGTGAGTCAGTGGGTTTTGGCTTTTATGTATATAGATTTACAGTAAACTGTAACCTTTACTGTACAATAACTAACCATCGTCAAACATTACAATAGTTACAGACCAACACTAAGGAACAGTAGGCATGAACATGTATTTCCATCAGTAGGCGGCTGTTGACAGAGACTTTCTACCTACTAGCAGCAGGCTTGCAGAATATGTCCGATCGCTCGAACGAGGTTCGGGGGTAATTTTGACTGAGCTGGGGAAATTTTGGCCGGAGAAAAATAAGGAAAATATAATTATTTTCGGGGAAAATATATAAGAAATGAATGAGGACAAAGGTCGGTCTAATCGGTTTGTAGGACATATACATACACACCGACACACACACAAAGTGTGTTGTCTGCTCTGCCTCTGGCCTCTCTGCTGCAATCGTAAGCTGCAAGTCGGACAGGGTTCCTATTTAATTTTCACCGCACAAAATATCGTACGGTCGAGTCGCCGATACGATATTAATCTTCACCGCACAAAATATAGTAAGGCCCAGCTGCCGATACGATATTTTTGTGCTGGTCGATGAATGGCAGTTTCCTGATTCTTGACTGGCGTTCAAATGCTTTCGTTAGGTATTAAATAATTATTATGATACCGAATGCAAATTTTGATTAGTTTTATACAAATGATATTATTCAAGCGATAAGAATTAAAGCATATTAAACCAAATTATACAACGATACTTAATGCATAGGTAGGCGAGAGTGGGGTAAGACCGGGTGGTGGGGTGAGACCGGGTACCTTAATTTTGAACAATTTTGTGGTGTTTTCTACTGGACAGCGATGGAACTACATTCTACAAGACAAGGTAAAGGAGCGGCCATTACGGCATCTTCGTAGCACCGATCAGACAGCGTCAGCGTTTCTAAATTTGTTTTTTAATACTTTCTCTCCAATGTTTACTGATTTTCTTAGTAGTTTTGTTCAAGCACTTTAAGAGTTAGGATAAAATAAAAAATTTCCCCATAATTACATGTTAAATCAGTTATTATTCTGTATAAAACATTGTTGAAAAGGTTTTGTATTTTAAAAATAATATTCTGTTTGCATTACCTCTACACTCGGGGTAAGACCGGGTACTGCCTACGGGGCAAGACCAGGTAGTACCCGGTCTTACCCCACAATAATTCTCAATGGCCTAATGTCGGCTAGTTGAGCATCCCGGGAGTGGTGTCACTATTCATCAGGTTGCTAAACTCTTTGGTGCAGCATTTCTCCGAGCAGGGAATATGCACACTGCAGTAAATTGTTTTAAATACACAGGGAGTTGTCCTTTGAAAATAGAAATGAAAAAACTACACGCACCATAAAAAACTACAGACAGTCTAATATCAAAAGATAACCTAGCTTCAAATGAACGGGAAATTTTTTCTACTTCCCAACTTGAAAAAGCTAGAAATCTGGAGTCCGGTCTGGACCGCGAACTTCTCAATATAGACAAACCTACAGAGAATGAAAATATTCCTGAACCAAAAGAACCCTGCTGCTCAAAGAGTTTGGGAGTTAAGCCATTAAATAATGCATTAATTGGATCTTCGTCTTTTGCTGTTTCCCCTAGAGACGTAATGCCACCACCTCATGTCGAAAGAAAAAGTTGATAAAATAAAAGGAAAAACATTCATTTTAGCAACATCACCATATAAACATGAACTAGAAGGTTTAATAGAAGGAAAACATAATGAAGAAGAGCAAACATTTTCAAGAAAGAGAATACTTTTTGTAGAAGAATTTAAAAAAATTAATGAGAAAAACAATAAAATGATTCAGAAAAAATGTAAATAAAAGCCTAAGACTGGAACCAAATATGAAGATTATTCTGATAAATCAGATTTGGAAAGTAAATCTGATACCACCTGCACTGCAATGATTTATATTTATTTATTCAATGATTATATTTATTTATTTAAGATGTGAGCTTGTCATGTCTGATTTTTGTTCTTAAATGTTCTATATAAATAAGTAAATAAATAATTTTCTTTGTTTTTTATAAACAAATATATTATTTTTGATTTTTTCATAGTATTAACATGGACACCCGGTCTTACCCCACCAGTAGGGCAAGACCGGGTGATTTGCCTTTTTTCACAAAATGTATTATAATAAATGTATTATTGTTGATTAACAATTTTATCGAATATATTATTACAGCCATATAGTTCGTGGGTATTTATAGTAAAGTTGGATTTTATATGATGAATAGTTTAGCTTCAGTAAGCCGCCAAGTGTTAGGTACCCGGTCTTACCCCACTTTCCCCTATTACTGATGTTTTTAATTTTTTTTACCGAAATTCGAAATCAGTCTTTATCAGTAAAATGTGTATAATGTGATGACTCATTTGTTACCTTTTTCATTGCGTTGATGGAGGTGGAGGGATGGGATAATACTTTCATGTCTTTCTCTTTGAGCTTTCGACCCCGTATATATGTAGCAAGTAGTCTAGGTGGTTGTTTTTTACTGTGATGTTTAAATTTATATAGTAATTTTTCTGTCGCTATTGTTTATTATTGTGATGTTTAAGAGGCAATGTAGTGAACCATCGGAGGGTTATTAAGTATTACATTTATAGAGTTTCGTAATATTTTCAGTAGTGAATGTGGTAGGTAATTCGATAATTGAATTGGAACTAATTAAACATAACATTAACTTCGTATTTACCACTTAAGTATTGGGCCTACTTTTAAACATAGTAAAATATCAATAATCAAGTTGTATTTTTTAATTTTAAATATTTTGGGACCATCTGACGATATTTCATTTTTTAGTTAAGTAAAAATAATGCAATTATCATTTTTTGAAGATTTATTTTGGAATTTTTTAGTGAATATAATAATAATAATTAAAACATAATGTCAATAAATATGTTGAAATCAATAAAGAAACAATAAACAAACTGATTACTGCAGTTTCGTCTGTGTGGGCCAATCCTCAGATCTATATAAAGAGGTGTTAGGCTATCTGGAATCATTCCATCCAGAGGTCGTTAGTATTTAAAACAATGATGTTTACTTATAAATTTCTGCTAATCCGTAGGCTCCAATGGTAATTCAAAAGTTTCGATTCAGTGTAATTTTTAACCGAATGTTTTCAACTTTCATGTCAGATACGGACGTGTGAACTACGTATTGGCCAAACGTCTTGACTTGCTGACGGAAGTTCAGAGACTGCAGGAGAGTTTAGAAGTACCAGGAGACGTTGCGTATACGTGTGAGACTGCTGGACATTTCTTCCTTTATCAAGTTCTTGCGAGGTGGGAAATATTCATGTCCAAAGTGCGACCTCCTTCTGGAAAGGTATATTTCAACAGTAGTTTGATTAATCAAATGCCTCTTATATTGATATTACAACTTACACTTTTCAATAAGAAGCAAACACATTTTTCTTGAGTTGTTACGCTGCTACCAAGAAGCAAAAAGGAAGGTTTATAAAGTTAGCCCTGGTTATATAGGGGCACTATGTTTAACATTACCTCCTAAACTACTCAATAGAGTTTCAATCAATATGGCTTAGTAAGTTAACAAACATCAATAATCAATCAACCTTTATTAACCCTTTTATATATAAACTAGCTGGCCCGACCCGGCTTTGCATGGATAGACAAATCAAAGTTAAATGTATATTAACAAAAAATATATTATATCAATAAATATATTACACTATGTATTTCTTATGGGGATTTTTAGTAACTTTAATCCCCCCCCCAAACCTCCCCTAAAAATTTACATTTTTAAAAAAAAACTCTTTCTTAGCGAGCACCTAGGGCCCTATAGGAAGCTACATAATAAATTTCATTCCAATCCGTTCGGTGTTTCTTTTTAGTAACTTTGACCCCCAATTTCGAATTTGACTTACAAAATTTCGAATTTTGTAAAACCCTTTCTTAGCGAGTACCTAGAGCCCTAGAGGAACCTACATACCAAATTTCATTCCAATCCGTTCGATGGTTTTTTGTAGTAACTTTGACCCCCAAATCTCCCCTAAAATTTCGAAATTTTAAAAAACCCTTTCTTAGGGAGCACCTATGGCCCTAGGGGAAGCTACATACCAAATTTCATTCCAATCCGTTCGATGGTTTTAAAGAAATCGTGATTTTGTAACTTTGACCCTCTCAAACCCCCCTAAATTTTCTAATTTTTTAAACCCTTTCTTAGCGAGCATCTATGGCCCTAGAGGAAGCTACATACCAAATTTCGTTCCAATCCGTTCGGTAGGTTTTGATAAATTGTGATTTAGTAACTTTGACCCCCCAAAACCCCCCTAAAATTTTGAATTTTCGGAAACCCTTTCTTAGTGCGCGTCTAGAGCCTATAAAGAGTATTAGTGCCAAATTTCATGTTTGTAGGCCTCGTGGTTTTGAAGAAACTGTGATGATGGTATTTGGCTTTTATAAGATTAGATGTTACATTTATATAAGGCTGTTCCCAGTGATATTCATTTTTAAATGTGATAATAATAATATTAATAACTCAACAAAACATAAATTTTCCATTTTTTACAACTTTATGCTTTTAAAATTATTTTTTATTATTAAAATTACAACATTTCAATAAAACTTATATTCATAAAACTATGGTAACAAAATATCACATATTTTTTATTCGTTTTTATAATAATAGGCATGAAGAAACTCCCCAACAGCGTAGAAAGCAACCACTTTGAACTTCAGCGACCACTTTAATTTGTTCGTAAAAACATGAACTTTCATTGTTCCAATTCTTTAGGAAGATTGTTTATGAAACGGTCTCCAGTCTCAGACGGTCGAAAGCTTTAATCTGTGCTGTTTGCCACGGAAGTCATTTTTATGATGTGTATTGTATGTACGCACATCAGTATTTCAAGTCACAGAACTCTTATACTTGTAATGTAAAATTACTTAAAAAGTGTATAGGTACGCAGG
This sequence comes from Philaenus spumarius, assembly GCA_018207615.1. NCBI lineage: Eukaryota > Metazoa > Arthropoda > Insecta > Hemiptera > Aphrophoridae > Philaenus > Philaenus spumarius. The sequence goes on along the minus strand of JAGFPH010002445.1, from coordinate 51,052 downwards.
GAAAGGTTAAAATAGCTAGTTTTTTAAAATGCAATTTTACAAGAATTGCGGTGGCACAAAAAAGCCATAATTCTTACTGCTTGCTTTTGTACGACATAGGTACAAATATTTTTAATGAAATATTTTATAACTGGTAAAATAACATTGAAAGTTTAATTGAAAAGTTGAAAATTCATTTTTGTTAAGTCTTTTCAACAACATTTTTTTTTTTTTTAATTATCGAAGAAAAATATTTACAAACAATTTACAAAAAAATTTGCCTTACGGTCTGTGTGCAATCTATTTATAAATCAAGAATTAGATGAGTGTTGAGAGCAATCGAGAGAAAGTAAAATAGAGTAAGAACGTTTATTTTTAGGTTTTCAATGGTACTTTATTTAACCCTTTCCACTCGAGTGTCGGGGCAGCCCCGTACCCTACTAATCCCCACGAACTCCTAAGTCGGGCGAGCCCCGAACTCGCTGTGATAACGTTCTTTGATTGCATTTGAACAGACGTAGTTACTTTGATGACCGCTATTGTTGAAGTTTGAGATGTGCTGCTGTCTGTGGAATTTTTTTAGGACCATTTGAGTTCAGTTTCTGTGGTAAATAAATCTTAGAAAATGTATGCCGTCTTTGGCCAGTCTGTAAACAGCTGTCTGCTCTCGCCGTTGTTTGGTTCCTACTTACTACGCAGCGTTTTAGTGAACTTACGCGTTGTTGTAGTTTTGTTGTACTAGGTTATCGTGTGTAATTTCACAGTTATTTTTGAATATTGTTCTTTTTATAATAATAATGATTGTTGTGAAATAAAATGAACAAAGACGACGGCACTTTGTTACAAAATGATGTTAGTGGCGATGGAACTTTTGTTTCGAACGTGAGTGATTAAAATAATACCAATCAGTTCTGAAAAAAGCTTTTTTTACTAGCTTTGATCTACATAATACTGTTGTTAAGCAATATAATAAATAGTTGAGGCAATTTTGTACAAGTTGGTGTCAAAACTAATTGTTTTCATAAAAACTAATTTTTTACAAAAAACTTGTTTTTTAACTATAATTTTTTTATAATTTATTATTGTATCTAAAACATGTGTAAACCACTTAATTTTGTTTATAATGATATAGACCAGGGGTCTCCAAACTTGTTAACTCTTGGGCCACATTGTAAATTTTTGGAGGCATGGCGGGCCAACAATCCAACATTATTTCAGTTTAGACTTTAGATAGTCTGTCTAGCCATCTAGCAATGTACTTATGTCATAAAGATCTGTTTCATTCTGTTTACAATCAAGTTACATGTGATAATATATCAATAACTTCTAATATAAAATTAGGTAAACTTGTAAAATTTAGAATACTTTAGAAAACTGAATTAAAATAATAATTATTCTTTGCTGCAAATAAAATTTTTTCTGTAAAAGGAGTTTTCAAGTAGGCTTAATGAAAACGCAGGATGATACAAAACCAAATCATTGCAATGAACACAAATATATTTTATAGTATTTTAAGTTTTAATGAGGATGAGAAAAACTTGACAGTAAATGAGTACACAACAAGTCTGAAGCTTAAAAAGAACAATAATTGTTGTTTAGAGAGAAGATTGCATTTGTTTGCCACTTAAAATTTCAGTAAATTTAGGGTCAAACTTTGTAGTTCCGATCATTATGATTGATTTTAAATATTCATCTGATAAGGAACATCTGTATTAAGATTTCACAAACTTCATTTTTGAAAAAAGTTGGCTCTCAATTGTAGGTGGATCCAAAAAGAGAAATCATAGCTTGATGTTCTTAAAGTCTTTTTCTGTAACAGTTAACGATAAAATTGCTTCAAAATATTAAAAAAAAAATGTTTCTTTTCAGTTTGTAAGCTTTTTGCGGGCTAGCTAAAATCTGTTCGCGGGCCGGATGTGGCCCGCGGGCCTTAGGTTGGAGACCCCTGATATAGACAACAAAAAACAAGCAACAAATATAGGTCTTCCAATTGAAAATTTTTCCAAAATTCTAGTTTATTCCGGTTTTTTGTTACAAATTTATATTTTTTCAATAAATAAAAATTAAAAACATATACTTGAAAATAAAAATATATGTTTTTTTCATACCAATCTATACTTTAGTCATAGAAGAAACTACAAAAAAAAATCAGCCTTTTAGAACTTACAGAAATATTTTTTTTGAGTAAACATGTTACAGTGCAATATTCGCTCAAAATTAATCTGACCTGTTAGCAACACTAGGTCCCCAGTAATTCGAGTGGAAAGGGTTAATGTATTTAATCACAAAAACTTGAAATAGTTTTCTGAATACTGACACCCACTCGCCTCTTCAACTTCGATCGCTTATTTAAATAAACAAGTCTACAGTAGCGCTTCCTGGTATTCAAATTTTTAAATAAAGCACTCTATAGTATGAGCACTCTGATATGAGAGTGTATTCTATAATGAATACAGTAGAACCTTGGTTATCCAAGTTTCCGTATTAACCGAGGCAAATTAAAAAAAAAATCTTTTGTCAAAATCAATTCCGTTAACTTACAAATAAATATAAGTTAACTGAATTGATTTCGATAAAAAATTCATAGCTTGAAAAGAGTTCTCAATAAGTGAATTTAGAATAAAAACTTTTGCGTTAGATCGTATAGAAAGAAAACAAAACTGTCGTTTGCCTTGTACATCCTGAAAACATTTCCGTTCTTTACCCAACACAGTAGTGTGGTGACCTTTAGCTGACGGTTAGTTTAGTGAATTACGAAGCTTGTTTACACTCCCCTCCTCGCGGTATCGTATTTACGACTCACCATCCTTTCTCACGAGATGTTCCCCAGCTACTGTATTTTGTTCTTGTGTTTTTAGTCGGTGTTAAACTTTGTGAACGAGAGTGCCATTATGAGTGAAAAGCGAAAGCGTGTTGTTTTATCTATAAATCAAAAATGGGAAGCAATTAAACGATTAGGTGGAGGTGATTCAGTAAGATAAGTGGCAAGCGATTGTCGGGGATTGGAGACGAAATATATGGGAAGTTGAAAAGTGGTTATCTCAACAATATTCAAATAAAGAAGAGGGTAGACAATCAATGAATAAAAGCAAGCATGAAAAAACTTCAGAAGCATTATTATTTTGATTTTTACTACAGTAGCTTACAGTATCCAATTTATTTTATTTCAGTACATTATCAATCTTTCTTTGTTTATTTAAAACTATTTTATTTAAAGCCAAATAAAATAGACTTTGAATTAAGTATGGCTCCAAATCAGCCTGTAAGATGCTCAGCTTACAAAAAATAAATAAAAGAAATATATAAACTTGATTTGATTTGCAAGACTCTACTTTTAGTTTTATTTTTATCTCGGGTAGTGAATTCAATGACCTGATTGATATGATGGTGAAAGGATCAGATTAGGCCAAACAAAGTAGACGATTTAGAAATTACCTTTGACATTTATTAATATCATAAAATATGCGACAAAGAAAAATAAATTCAAATACATACAGATATAGACTATAAGTTTAAAGAGAGCTGTTAATTTATAAAAAAAAAAGAATTTTAAGTGCACTGTACTTACAATAAGCAGACCACAAACTTATTAATTTAAAAAAAAAAAGAAAACCCCACTCACACGCGCAAAAAACTTTCGTAGCCTAGTTCATGTTCGTGTCCGATTTACTGTCACATTAATTTAAGCGATCGCACTACACACCATTTGACTATGAGATACTACATTGTACTTGTAGATCAAATAATAATAGTTGTTACATGATTAAACTGTTAACAACGTATTGTAACGTGCTCAGGCTGTTCAGGCACCATTTTGTAATGTGCTGCC
>JAGFPH010002445.1:12656-40117 GCA_018207615.1 Philaenus spumarius | reverse complement strand
GGTAGTTAAACTTTAATTTAGGCCAATAAGATAAAGTATTCTAATATAATGCCCGACCAAGGTATTTAAACTATAATTTAGGCCATTAAGATATTGAATAAATAAATAAATACAGTAGAGTCCGGACTAGATGGGACCGGACCTTGTCTGGATCACCGAAAGTCAAAATTTAACTGCGTTTTCCCTACAATGACATAATACAAGTTTTAAATGGGTAAAACTATAAAAATCTATGTTTTTTTATGAATGCAACTTTTTCTACAAGTTATTTTTGGTTTTAATATTACTGTTTTCCTAGTCCTAAGTTTTAATCTACAAACTTTTGTAGGAGTAACAACAAAACAGCGTCGGAAATAAAATTCAAAATTAATTAATTGTTCACTTAAACAAAATATGTATGCAGTACATTTCTGATAGTTAAGAATTTAAAAAAGAAAAGAAACGTTAAATTTTGAACAGGACTATAAAATAAAATTGCATTATTTAACCAAAGCTTGGAGTTTTTGCTTCATTGTCACGGTCACTTTCTTCCGTTTAGTTGCCATTTCCACACACAAACATCCATACTGAACTGTACGTAAAACAACAAAACACACGATTAATAGTTTATTTCGTAGAAGTGACAACTAAAGCGAAGAAAGAGCATGCCAACTTCTTTCTTGTTTCAATTTGTCATACGTTTTAAACACACATTACTCGCATATCATACTGTCAAGATATTGAAATAATTAATAACCACAAAAAATACTAGCTTTGGGGATTAGTGAAAGGAGGTAACAGGTATCAAACCATATGCCGCTAGCGGTAAAAAAATATCTCCCAAAATTTAGCTGCAGCTCTTTTGGAAATTTAGGGAGGGAATATTTTCACCAAAATGTTCGAAAATATCTTAAAAACTACATATCACAAAATTCTGGGAAAAAATAGTTTCAAACGATATACCACACGACAGCACAAAAAAGAATTATTTTTTAGGGTACCAAACTTTTGCCAGTTCTGATTATTGGTATATTTTCAAATAATCAAACTGTATTGTCAAATTTAACTGTGATACCACAGTTGATTGATAGAAAAATGGTGCTAAGGTTCCTTTTTTTAGGATTCTCAAATATTCCTTTAAAGTAATAAAAGGTAAGAGGGTCGTCCAAAAGTAAAGAACTTTGGGTCAACGCTGATGCCCCACCACTTCGATCGCATGTGCACCAGTCAGCTCCATCCCCTGCTTTAGTGGAAGCCTAGTTTTGTTGCTGAACTGAATAATCGTGGTTCATTGTTCTGTAACCTTTCAATATGGCAGTGCCTAAAAAAATCCCGCCAAATGTAAAGTAAGAAGTGTCGTTTGTTTTCTGAATGCACAAACTTTCTGCCTTTTAAAATTTATAGGCAAATAAAGAATTAAATAGCGGTAGTGCAATGAACGAGGTTTCAGTGAGAAAATGGTGCATAATTAATCAAGGAAGATCCAGCCTGCATGACAAAGACTGGAGTGGGAGACAAAAGTTGAGACAAAATTCAGAAAAACTGTTACTTTAAGCGTGTTAGATGAATATTTCGCACAAATTTCACGATCGCTCCTACTTAAATAGTAACAGCACCTTGGCTTAAAAAAAATGTATGCTCTGTGGGTGCCTGAGAATATGATAGATGTACATAAGACGAAATGGATGGGAGCAGGCCTTGAATTTTTGACCCAATATCTCAATGATGGTGGCAGATTTCTTGACTGCAATGTAACAGGAGATGAAATGTGGGGAGACCAAACAAGCGTAAGTCTATGGAGTGGCCACCACTCAAACTCACCCACAAAAACCAGAAAAGAAAAATCGAATTTGAACTTCAGAAAGGTGATGGCAACCATTTTTTGGGACCGAAAGGGTTTGCTCCACGTAGAGTTTATGCCAAGTGGAGACACAATAAACTCAGATTCCTATTGCGGAACTTTCCAACAACTTGGACACGCCATCCAAAACAAGAGACTTGGAATGTTGTCGGCAAAGGCGGTTTTGATTTATGGTAATGCACGGTCCATGCATCATCAAGAACAAAGCGAGAACTTGAGCGCCTGAATTGGGAAATGTTTGGACATCCTTCTTACAACCCTGACTTGGCACCAAGTGATTATCACTTATTCCCAGTTGGAGGAAAACAGTTCGTAACCGATGAAGACCTCAGACAAGAAGTGAAATCCTGGCTCAAATCTATTTCGGTATAGGAGTTCAACATCGGAATTGAAAAACTGATGCCACGTTACAATAAGTGCCTTGACAGCTATTGTGACTACATTGAAGTTTGTATTTACTTGTATTTTTTAGTTTCTGGATGACCCTTCTACGTTAGGATACCTGCAACCAGTTTTGACAGTTGAAAGAAACTGAGTAACCAGGGAGATAGTTTTCAAAAGAGTGTGAAAATAGCATCAACCTTTTGTATTGTAGAGTTCGATAAAACATCAACTCCTATAACATGAGTAACAATATAATATAACAACTGATTTCACCCATCATTTGTAATACTTCAACAAAACCTACTGTAGATTATACTTTGTTTTTTTTTTTATCCTGTAAGAGCAATGTTAAATCTAGAAACATTTAGTTTGTTAATTTTTTATCATAAAATTGTTTGCAATGTCTCATTTTAACCACAATCACAATACGAATCTGTTTTGCGTTTTACATTTTTTTTAAATCTTGTCCATTTGTTATGTAATTGACATTTTTTAAGTACCAAATATAAATTGTTTCCTTGCACGATAAAAAGTGAATTGCAATCCGGATCCACAATCAACTCCTATAAAAGCGAGTGTACGTTCGTAACAATATAATATAATATAACAGCTGATTTCTCCCATCGCCTGTAATACAAAACCTAACGTAGATTATACTTTGGGGTTATGCTTTTAACTTCAATCAATATAAGTCATGTAAAGTTGATTTTCTTAAACTATGAGTTAAAGAACTAATGTAGGCTATAATACGTTATGAGATTTGGTTATAAAATGTATATAAATAAAACTTTTTACTATCAATATATTCTTTTAAACAAGTTTAAAGAAGAGATACCCATTTGTTTATATTCGGAAACATTTGTACATCTTCGTATATAACATATAAACATATTCCATTATTAATTTCTTCATTTTATTATTAATAACTTCTAAATTATTTGATCTATCAATATGAAGTTAGAAAGCAATTAAAAGATAGTATTTTTATCTTTATTTAGATATATAATAATGAATATAAATACAAAATTTTAACAAATAGCCTACAGTTTTATAATCCTTATAATTTTGTTCTGAGATAAAAATCCCTGTCAGCATAGATAGGCCTGGATAAAGTCTGTTATTTTTAAATTATGTATTTCTAATGTGAATCTAATTATTAGTCTGCCTGTGATTTTTCACGGGTGCTTACTAGTTTACTAATAATTATTACTGCTGCAGTACAACCTGTCATACTCAGACTAATGTGACGACCGGCCGATCCAGATATAGCAAGGTTATTTATAAAATAGTCATAGGGCCCAAAGCAATGAAAGCCATTATTGTTGACTACTATTTTCAGATGTTTCAAGCGGTTTGGACTTGTATTTGCTGTACTATATAGGCTAACAAATTGATGTCATGTACACAACCATAGACAGTACTGGTAATTAAAATAAGCAATAAAAAAGACAGTTTACGTTGTGAATACACAATTATAATAATTAAGTTTTACTTGCAGTACCGTAAAGGAATGCTAATGGCTACATCAGTTTTTGAAAAAAGTTGTGATTTTCGGGGAGAGAGTTGTTGACCGTTTCAAGGTCACAGCCCGCTAAGAATAGACTAGGTGCGGCATTATTCTAGCTGCAACTTTCACTTTTCCATCCCATCCGCCACACATCCAAAATTCGAAAATTTGTTTGGAGATGCGTCTGGGTCTTAAAATTCTACATTGAAACGATATAACTCATGACTACTTTCCTATTAAAAAAAGTTACATTGGAAATGGGGGATCCAAAATGGCGGACTAAATTTTTGACATCTTAATAATAGTATTTTTAGATAGAGTAGGTTCGTCGTCACATCTACCTTCAAATATCTAATTAATCTGCCTGTGATTTTTCACGGGTGCTTACTAGTTTACTAATAACTATTACTGCTATTTTGTATAATTTCATGGCACTATAGAATGTTGATTTTTCAGCATTTGCAACCTGTACAATTGGAGGTACAAGAGGTTAGGTAATCTTTCACACGTGGAAAGCTGGCCTGAATACAGGGTTGCCAACGCAGGCTTTGCTTATGATTTCCAGCTCATCAATGTCGAAGATTTCAATGGAATCGGCGAATCAGAACCAAGTCCTTACTTTTATCAGGTAATTGTTTAGTTAAAGTTTTTGAAAATGGAGTGTGTAGGTGTTAAGTGTGATCACGAGTTAATTTAGTGCCACTGGTTTAGTTAAAATCAGAAGTAGAGAGCGACACATAAACGTAACTCTATTCATACTAAGAAGAAATGACGGGCCTTGTCTAATTCCCCCAACAATAATGAAACTTGCTTTTTTTAAGCCTTAACTTCGTAATTTTGAAATAGTCTCAGCTTCCTTGGAATATTATAGAAATGGATATGTGATATGTAATATGAATTAGTGGTGGATACAGATTTATAAAGCCTATCTGTTCTTTATACCCACTGAGTGAGAATGTCGTGTTAAAATGTAAATGATTCAAATTAAAAAAATAGTGTCAGGTCGAAGTTAAGAGTTTTTATTGAAAGTTGTCTGATATTAAACACATTAAAATAGCAATACTACAGCTCATCAGATGAATGTCCTTTTGTGTCATCTTTATAGTAACCGATCTCCGAATGACATCTAAGGGAACCAGAATGGTTTTGGAGGCGCATCCAAACTATTATCCCCCTCAAAAACAAAGATTGATAATATGCAAAGTACAATTATCATATTTCAAAAAACTATAATATTTTATTTAAATTCCTAAAAACATAGATTAATTTTCTAATTTTACAACTCAAATAGTCATCATGTGCCGACCAAGTTAAGCGTATATCAAACAAGACACCTAGGTATTTCTAGGAGCCAACTCCCTCAATTTTACTACAGACACAGAGATTACTTAAGTAATTCCCACACAAATTTAATTTAATATGGTTATTGGACCTAAGAGCTGTAGTAAGGAATTTTGTGTAAGATTATGGTTAAGCGTTAAACAATTTTTATCACACCATTTTTTCACTACCGACATTTTACAACCTTCCTGTGTATTTCTTCCCAACTATAACCCTCAAATGAAATGGCCGTATTTCCCACAAATAGCTAAATGTTCCCGTCAATATTAATTTTGGACAGATCCATATATATAAGAGAAGAAGTCCTAACAGACTGATTGACTCATACTCAATGTACAGCCAAAACAATAGCTAGAGCTTTAAAATTTTCAGTGTACCTTCGTGCCACTAAGAAAGATTTTGAAAAGTATTTATTTTAATGGAACAGATAAAACAGCTGATTTGAATCAAAAGCTTAGCAACACATGTTTGTTTAATGGATTTACATTCATTAGCACAGCGACCAACTTAGAAATTTAGAATCAGTTAATTATTTTTCACAACCAACAGTTTTTTTAGGTTAGGTTAGAAAATAAGAACAAACAAAAAACCTTTCTGTGTTATATATAATTCAAACATCTGTTGTTACATATTACAATTAAAACAGCTGATTTGGATCATAAGCTAAACACAATTTTAGGTTAGGCCTATACTAAACCGACACACATTTCTTGAAAGCTTTTGGATTTATTTCTATAGCAACAAAATTGGCAAATTTAGAATCAGGTAATTATTCTTTGCAACCAACAGTTTTTTTTAGGTTAGGTTGACCAAGTAAAAACAAATGAAAAAGGGCTTACTGTAGGCTATTATAGTTCAAACATCCGTTGTTACATAGTACAGTAGACTCCCGATTATCCGCGATAATGGGTGGCTGAACTTCCGCGTATAATCAAAATCGCGGATAATCCGAAACTAACCTAAAATGCCCTAGAAATAGTTCAAAATAACCGTAAAACTAAAATAAGTGCTTAATTAATCTTTACAAAAGATTCAGGTAATAACAATTAATTTAAATATGTACAGTATTACGTACCTTTATATGTTCGTTCGCCGTAGTATCGCATTTTGGTTATTTTACGTATTTAATTTGTATTTTTTCGGCGATCGCGGTATTTTTTGGCGATCGCGGTTAAGCCGCAACGCGGGTAATCCACTTGTGGATAATCGGGGTTCTACTGTACAATTAAAGCAGCTGATTTGGATCATAAGTTTTCAATTTTAGGTTAGTCCTGTACTGAACCAACACATGTTTCTTTAAAGCTTTTAGATTTATTACCATAGCAGCCAAATTGTCAAATTTAGAATCAGATAAACATTCTTTACAACCAACAGTTTTTTAAGGTTAGGTAATAATAGAAAACACAAACAATGAAAATGGCTCACTATAATATTACAATTCAAACTCGTTTAAAATTATGCAAACTTTATTATTTACCATATTTTACCAGTTTGAAATACTGGTTTACCGTATCACATTTTGGTCATATTTTATAACTGGAAAATATATAAAACTCTCTGCCCTAATCAATCATCATTACCGTGAAAATATAATATGCAGTAATCTGTTTGCATTTGCTTTGCTGTGGGGTCAGTGAGAGAAGCGTGCAGTGGGCCGAGCCCTCTAGTTATTTATATGCATCAAAAACAGAATAGACCCTGGTGTTGACCTTTTGATGATGTATTCCACTAATTGTTGTATTACGAATAATTAGATATTTAATAAACTTTTGATATTTCTTTTAGAACTTGGCAGAAGCAGAATTCTGTGTGGCTGTATTTATGTACATGAGGCTCCTAGGCTATCCTGCGGACAAAATATCAATCCTCACTACGTACAATGGACAGAAACATTTGATCCGTGATGTTATTAACATAAGGTGTGCTAATAACCCACTTATTGGACGTCCCCACAAGGTAAGCGATAATAGTAGTCCAGTTGTACGTGGACAAATTTCAATTAGTCGATTTCTCTACGGTTCTAGATGTTTTTCGGAGTGCTGAATCTGAAGTTTCCAACCAAAATTTCTTGGAGCGTTCCGAGATGTTCGCAAAAAATAGTGATATTTTTTAATTTTTTTCCCGTAACACCAAAACTATAGATTTTATCGAAAAGATAAAAGTTTAAGTAGACAAAATTTACTACACATTTCATCTGTAGTTTTTGAATGTAGTACCAACGGGTAAGGAACTAGAAAGGAGCAAAATTAGTTTTTTTGTCAGTGTTTTTGCATAACTAATAACATACATATTTATCGAAGAAACAAACTGCATACAAATTGAAAGTGCATTAAATTTTCTATAGAGCTCATGTAGAGTCGTTAATATATGAAAAGTTGAGTGGTTGTTAGAGCGCTCGAATTTGGAGGCGTATTTAGGCTGTAGCTGCTACACTATAGTTAAACCCTGTTCACCATTTCCACTTGTTTGATTTGCCTCGTTTATCTACATTTATAACAATACTAGAACGTGTAAATAAATTTAGACATTTTTGTATTTTGAGATCTACAGGAAATTTAATGCTCTTTAAATTTGTACATAGTCTGTTTCTTCGATAAATGCTTACATTATTAGTTATCTGCAATAACCCAATGAAGAATGCAAATTTTGTCAATTTTCAACTTGCTCTACCTCCTCAACCCAAAAATTTTTGGTTTTACACCCAAAAATATATAGAAGAAATTCATAGTAAATTTTGTATTGGGTGGTTTTTTTTTTAAATAAAATTCACAGTATAGGTATTACGGGCCAAAAAACTGGAAAAAGTATGAAAATTTTGCTATTTTTGCGTAAATCTCGGAACACTCCAGGAAATTTTGGTTACAAACTTTAAATTCAGATTCAGCACTCCAAAAAAAAAAACAGAGAAACTGTCTACTTGAATTTTATCGACATGAGGGGATTTTTCACTACCGTTTTACTGGGCTGTAATTAATTATTATAGCACTATTGGTTTTGAAACAAAATATTTTTTTATGAAATAATTTTTTCTTTGAAAAATTGTTTTTGATATTTTTGTATAGAATGAAAATTGTTTCTTCTTTACTAGATACAGTTACAAATGAAAAAAATCAACATTAAATAAATACGATTTGTGCAAGAAAACTTAAAACACTTCATTTTTATTAAGATTTGTAAATATTCTTTTTTTAGTGTAATTGATCAAGTAAGAAGCTTGACACGATAATAGATTGCTTATTTATCTCATAAAGATTACCAACTAAATTGCCTTAAGCGCTTTCGTAGCATTATCTTTAGTTTTTTCCTAGTTCTACAATATTTTTTAGTTCCTAGTTCTTTAAATAGAATTTTGAGCTTAGAAAAATTGCATTGATTAAAGAGTCTGCAACATTTGTTCGATAAGGTTAGATATATGCTTGTGGTCTCTTTTTTATTGAACAATGTTCCACAAGTGATGGAGGACAGTTACGGTATGTAACCTGTCATTTAAATCTGGGGCACCTCTCATGATGAACAAAACCTGGGTAATGAAAAAAAACCTTTCAACATTACCTTCATTTTGCCCTGCATTGTGCAGCTTTTTTGAATTTTTATGGCGTTTTTAAATTGAGAATTAAATTTCATTAAAATATTATGGGTTTCTTAAACACTTTCCAAAATGTTTTCATAACCTGTAAACTTTACCTTTTGTTACAGAGGAGTTTTTTTTTTATCAAATTTTGCTGCATTCCCAAATTTACTGTCAAAATTGAATACACCGAACCTAATTAAATTTCCACTTCACTTACTATCTCCCTGATTATTAGAAGCGTCAATCTTTCATCACTATTTATTGAATCATAAATTTTTTCTTGATTTATTGCTAGACGTTTCTCACTCTCAAAAGACATGCAGCCATCTTGAAATCGTCGACAACACTCACTATTCTAATACACACATAGTTTCATCCAGAAAACCTTATATTATCATTTTAATTGTCTCTGAATGTATGAACAAGCTTTTGACAAAACTTAATGCAGATCCTGTGCTCAGCACGTTCAGTCATTTTGATCATCAATGAAAATACTTCAAACTGAATGAGCACAGCTTCCAAGGAGTAAGTGAGGTATGGCATGCACACAACTAGTATGAATCTAGGTCAAACTCCACTTGCACCACTGTTGGTTTGCCTAAAACACATCGAGTTCCATAGTTTTTGATAACTCCTTGTGTGTTTTAGACTATAAATATATTACTTGTACTCCTATTACTTACAGTACAACAAGTAGAAGTTGCATACAGTAGACTCCCTCTTAATCGGCCACCTCGGGACCGAGACCGCGGCCGGATAACGATTTGGCCGGTTAAACCAACGTGCCCTTAAACTTTTTAAAATACAGTTTTCAATAGACTATACATTATAATAAGTTGAAAAATAATTCTAAAAATATTACTGTATTAAATTTATAACCTAACTACTCACCCCAGAATTAGTCACACCTCACTCATTCACATCTTCTACAGTCATCATATCACACTGAGATATGGTTTTCAATCCAGTAACTATGTTCGTCGTTAGATTCCGTTGCATTCTCAACGGCAGCTGGATTGTCGTCTTTATTACTCTCAATTGCATTCATGACGTCTGGCCAGATTTTCCTCCAAGCTGACAAATGTTGTATTCGGCATTTCTTCGTAGGCTTTAGCTAACATATAAATCATATCTTTGATGTTAATTGTCTTTAAAGTGGCAATTAGTCCAATGTCTCTGTCATCATCCATATTTGACAGTATTTCTGATAGGAGTTTGTGTCTGTACCGTTTTTTCAGGCTTGCAATCACGCCTTGGTCCATAGGCTGCATTACGCTTGTCGTGTGGGGAGGTAGGTAATAAAGATGAATATCCTCTGTATCATCACACTGGAGCTCCTCCTTCGGATGTGTCGGGGCATTGTCAAGGACTAAAACCGCCTTAATTGGCATTTTCAAACTTTGTAGGTGTTTCTTAACACGAGGTACAAACTCTGTCACAAACCATTCTCTAAATAAATAAATTTAAATCCATCCATGCTGATTTCTGTGCACGATAGTATACAGGAAGAGACGATATGTTTATATTTTTGAAAGCACGGGGCTTCATCGCCTTTCCAATCACAAAAAGTGGAAGTTTATGTGTTCCAGCGGCATTGCAACAAACGCCTACAGTTATTCTTTCTTTGTTGGTTTTAAAACAAGCGGCAGATTTTTCCTGACTTCCGGCGAATGTTTTCTGAGGAAGCAACTTAAAGTTTAGGCCCGTTTTGTCCATGTTATTAATTTGCTCTGGATGTAACTCTCTCCTTCTTATGTATTCTTGGAATTTTGTTGGTAATTCTTCTGCTGCAATTGTGTCTGCCGACAGTTTTTCACCACATATGCCTATAAAGTGAACGACGTGTCGCTTTATACTGTAAATAAATTCGGGAGGTAAACGGACGCGTTGCAACAGGCCTATGACGTAACCTTTGAGTTGAAGTTCAGATATACAACAGCGTTTCCTGTCACCCATTTCCGCGAAACACGACCAGTTAAAGCGATGCATTGTTATAAAATAGCCGGTTAAGAGGAAGTCGATTTCCTGACAGGGTTGGCCGGTTGAAAGGTGGCCGGTTAAGAGGGAGTCACTGTAATCATTTGCATGCATAGTGTTTACAGATTGGTGCAAACACCATCTGTGCTGAATTGAAACATTTGACTTATTTAAGAGATTGGTAATTATTAATAATACATGTCCGCTTTAGGTGACTACAGTGGATAAATACCAAGGACAACAGAACGATTACATCCTTCTCTCTTTAGTGAGGACTAAAGCAGTCGGACATCTTAGGGATGTGAGACGGTTGGTCGTAGCCATGTCCCGAGCAAGGTTAGGTTTGTACGTGTTTGCAAGAGTGGCCTTGTTCAACAATTGCTTTGAGCTGACACCTGCCATTAACCAGGTTAGTAAACATACACTAGCCTAAATCATAAGTCAAATAGTCCGGGGAACCAATACCGGTACAATAACAGTTTTAATTGCGTTTTTTTAGCACCATGTTATAACTTAAGAAATAAATGTAATCATGTACGCACTGATAGCGGTGCAGAGTTTTTCAATATGGAACAAGTTCGTGGCACACTTCATGTCAAGTGCAATTAGTTCTGTCTATGTGAATTTATTACATATAATTATTGTTAGTTTGGATAGATACAAGAAATTTATCTGCGTTAAATATAAACACTTCCACCAGACTGTGTATATTTGTTTATTTGGTTAAAACCCAACAGTGGCGACGAGGAAAATTGGTCAATTAGTTAGGTTAAGGGTCGGCTCTAGCTGTCGGCCATGTTGGTTGACACTCCATAAGACCAATGTTAAATAAAAATCCATATTTTTCCTTTATTTTTGATCGGATAATTATGAACGATATGTCATTTTAAAGCTATGGCCAATATGCATGCAAATGGCTTTTCCAAAATTAAGAAAAACGTTTTGTTTAATATTTATTAACAATTTAAAAAATTAATTTTTAATAATTTTTTATGTTGTCACTATTAGTTATAGCGAAAAAGTACCAAGCCATTTGCATGAAGAATTTCGTCCCCAAGAGTTTGGTATTTTTTTGAAAACGCTATTTGAACAATTGCGGGTTTTAAATGGATTTAGGCTGAGGAATGTCCGTGTAACCTACCGCCGCTATAGGGTGACTTTAAATATTTTTTTTACGATGTAACTATTAATTATAGCGAAAAATTATCAAGCCATTCGGATAAAGAATTTTGTCCCCAAGAGTTTGGTATTTTTTTGAAAACGCTATTTGAACAATTTCGGGTTTTAAATGGATTTAGGATGAGCAATGTCCGCGTAACCTACCGCCGCTACGCTGGAGTCGCAGGTTGCTTTCTGTTTTACTAGAGCCGACCCGTAAGCCTAAAGTGAAACCACTATGTCTCAAATTGGACTCTTACATTTTGATCATTCCAACACTGACTTTTTTGTTTTTAAAACTAAGTTAGCTAAGTATTTCATAGCTAATGATATCACGGATGATACAAAGAAAAAACCTATATTAATTACTTGACTAGCTGATGTAACTTATCAACTTCTGTTCAGTTTGTGTTTATTGAAAGATCCTGACACTGAAAAATATGTCGACTTAATTAAAGTTCTACAAAATTATTTTTCACCTGTAAAATCTTCTTTTTTTTTTTTTTGTGGCAAGGAAAGCATTTTATCAATATGTGTAAGAAAATGGAGAAACGGTACAAGAGTTTGCTGCAAGGTTAAGGAGGTTGGCTGCGAGCTGCAGTTTTGCAAATGAACTAGATATACTACTTCGTCACATTTTCATCATTGGTTTGCCTTCAAGGCACCACAAGAGAGACTTCAAGAAGAAGAGCAACGAGAAAAGAGACTACATTCGACATGACGGTCAACTTGGCGGCATCTAGAGAGTCTACGATTAAGAATCAAGACCAGCCTAACCTAAACGGAAGGATGGCAAAATTCACATAGACAGAAACAATCGCACTTGACATGATTTGTGCCACGAACTTGTTCCATATTGGAAAACTTTGCACTGCTATCAGTGCTTACATGTTTTAATTTATTTCTTAAATTATAACACACCACAACCAAAATTTTGTTTTTCAACCATCATATTCAAACAGGGAAATTTTGTTGTAGGCGGATGGTTAGTACATTATGCTTAAAATCTTTTAACATATTATGTGTGTAAATTTTAATCCAAAAATATTTAGCAGTTTTTTATTTACATTTTTAAATATTGTTTGATAACTTGGCATATCGCCTAAACGTCTCATTGGTTTTTGCTAATGAGTCAAACCAATGAATACATAAACTATAAGAAGCGCAATCCCCATGTTAAAAAATTCAGCCCAGTTTTATTTGAATTTGACGAGGTTGCCACGTCGTTCACTAGGTAGCGGAAGCGCCACTGTTGCCGCTGTGCCTGTTCTAGAGAGAGACAGAGAATTTCACACAGAGAGAATGAACGCGTTGGCCCAGCTGCTACTAGGGAAATACACAATTTCTCTCTTCCTTGTCCAAGGCAACGGGTTTCTATTTGTTTGTAGCTATAATATTTTAAGTATATATAATATAATTTGAATTTTTCCGGCTAATAAATTAATGTATAACTACCCTTAAAACATTAATCACAACATTATTTTCAAAATGCAAATGAAAATTATCAGAATATTGGTAAAAGTACTGTCAACATATTATAATAATAATTTTGAAAATACACCATCATACATGGGAATAAAACTTTAATAAATTGTTTTTTGTAATTAATAAAATATAATTTTAAAAACAAGTTATGAATTATCTCTTTAAAAAAGGTTTTTATTCTGTTGAAGAGTATTTACATTATTGATGAGTTATCTGAATCCTACTAATATTATAAATGTGAAAGTTTGTATGTTTGTTTGGTTGACTGACAATCATGCAAAAAGTACTGGATGGATTTGAATGAAATTTGGCACACATATAGATCATGACCTGGAATGAGACATAGGCTATAAATCATTTTGATTTAAGGGTTGAAACAACCCCTAAAACAATAAATATTTATTATTATACATCCATTAAGACTAGAAAGATGAAATTTGGTACATTTATTTCTTACAAGGTACATATAAAATGTAAACTATATTTGCATTTTACACTGTGCTGCTAAGGGGTGAAGTTGTAATAACAACCCCTGAAACAATACAAATTAATTATAAATACTTCCCATAAAGCTAGAGAGCTGGAAATTGGTACATTCATTTCTTAAAAGATATATATAAAAAGTAAACCATATTTGTATTTTTCAGTATGCTGCTAAGGGGTCAAAATGTAACAACAACCCCTAAAACAATACGAAATAATTATTATACTTCCCATAAAGCTAGAGAGAACTGGAAATTGGTAAATTATTTCTTACAATACATTTATACAATGTGAACCATATTTCCTTTTATTCACGTGCTTCTTAGGGGTGAAAATGATATAACAACCCCTAAAACAATACAAATTAATTATTATACTTCCCATAAAGCTAGAGAGCTGGAAATTGGTACATTCATTTCTTACAAGATATATATATAAAAGTAAACCATATTTGTATTTTTCAGTGTGCTGCTAAGGGGTGAAAATGTATTTTAAATGCACAAGTATTTACAGGCATTCTTAACCAGTTCAAAACTATATATATAAAAAACCAAATACCACTCACTGACTGACTGACTCACTCATCTCGATTTCTCAAAAACTACCGAACGGGTTGCAATAAAATTTGTTATGTAGCTTACTCTAGGACCCTAGGTGTTCGCTAAGAAAGGTTTTGCAACAATTAGAAATTTTAGGGGTTTTTTGGGGGGGTCAAATTTACTAGGAAAAAAAACAGCAAACGGATTGGAATGAAATTTGGTATGTAGCTTCCTCTAGAGCCCTAGGTGCTCCCTAAGAAAGGTTTCCAAAAAATTCTAAATTTTAGGGTGGTTTTGAGGGTCTAAGTTACTAAAAATCCCCATAAGTGTACTATATTTATTGGTATGTTTTTGTTGCTAATATACATTTAACTTTGATTTGTCTATCCGTGCAAAGCCGCATCGGGGTGAAAATGTAATAACAACCCTTAAAACAATAAACATTAATTACTATGCGGCGAAACTTTGGACCGTGTGCGAAGCCACGGGTACAACAGCTAGTATTTAAATAAAACAAATAAAATTTGCTTTCACCACGTATTTTGCCACAATTATTTATGGTACACTATGTAGTAAGAAATCAAACACCAACATATGAGTAAATTTCTTTAATAACTAAAATTTAATTGGCTCATCTGATTTCTTATAAAATTTAATTCCAATAAGGATTATAACTTCAATTTTCTGTAAAGTAGCATACACCATTACATTCCAACTATATTTTCATTATAGAATAATTTTTTTTATGTTATAAGGTATACACTTCTATTAAGAATTAAATGATAAAACCTTTGTATATTTTGAAAACAAATTTCAAAAAATGTTTACTACTTTTTACGTAGGCCTAAGCCTAAAGTTGAACTTGTTTCTTCTGTTACTGAACATTCTTTGTTTCTTTAGCTAATAACTTTTTTAGCTAATAAAATTTTCCATCAATAAATTTTTTACCGGCACATATAAATTCTATTCTTTGTCATAATATAAAGAGCTATAGTATTATTTGTCGTTAATATAATTGTTAAAGAATAATAACGTAAAGAATATACACTTAAATGTCATTTTATATAGTTTGCTAAGCCATGTTGATTGAATGGTAAACAATGTTTAGATTAAAATAAATATTAGTATCATACAACATTCTAAATCATTTTACCTTTAATCTTCGAGTGATTTATGAAAATCAAACTTTTTACTAACGGGGGAAAAGCAGTTAAAATGTATTACTAAAGCTATGTAAGTAATTCAAAACCCGAGACAATAAATCGTCCGATAGTAGGCTATAACGAGACGGTAGCCGTGAGCCGTGGGAATATAGCGAGATTCTGGCGCGTACGTAATCGTATCTTTAACATGCTGTAAAAACTAAACTACATGAGTTAATTTATTGAAAAAAACGTGTTTCATAAAATTTAACTTATTGGCTCAAACTTTTACGCTTACATTTCGTCTCTGACCAAAAACAAAAAAAATTCTCACAGAACAACTTTTTCGTGTCACAATTTAAAGTTCCATATTAAATCTTAGCTTTGGAAATTTATGTATACCTTTAAAATGTTTTTATTATTAATAATTTTTATAACAATATCATCCCACACTAATATTCTGTCAGTGTGTAAAATTTCAAAGAAATCGGTGTGTTGCAAGTGTTTAAAACAACAGTGTATTTGAAACACGAGCATCACAATTTTAGCATCATCTCCGAGCCGTTTTGGCTTTCTAGACCTTCCCAAGATGGTTTAGGCACACTTCAATATTTCATACTGTATACAGGCGATGGGCCAGTCTATTTTATTCTGTGGTCGCTGGTGCGATGGCAAGGGGTTGGAGGGGAGTGTGCAACACTGGCGCCGACAGACTGCGCCTTGTTGCGGCCGCCGTGTCAAGCTTGTTTTGGCGCGAATAAAATCAGCTGACTATTCTCCATATACATTGCGCTTCTTATAGTTTCTGTATTCATTGGTCAAACTGATTGACTAGTGTGAGAACTTAAAGATCTCAATTAAAAATGAGTTATCCAGACTAGAATGTATTTAATCATCACATTTTAAATATGAAAAAAATGAATATATAAAAAAATAGATCCTGACGACTGACTAATTCATAATCAACGTACAGCCAAAACTATGATAGAATTTTGCAGTGTATAGATTTTAAGGGTTAAAAGGTGTCAAAATTCCGGAGTTTACTCCAAGCCCAATAACAGATAAAACAGCTAATTTGAATCAAAGCTTAGCGACACAATTCTAGACGTGGCCTATACTGACCAACACAGGTTTGTTGAATGCATTTACATTCATTACCACCAGCAAACAACCTGGACAATTTAGAATCAGTTAATTATTTTTCACAACCAAATTTTTATTATAATTGAAACATCTGTTGCCACGTATTAGAAATAAAACAGCTGATTTGGATCATAATCTTAACACAATTTTGTAGGTTAGGCCTATACTGGACCAACGTAGATGTCTTGATAACGTTTAGATTGATTAACATAGCAACCAAATTGACAACCAACTTTTTTGTTTAGGTTAGGTAATAGCAAACACAAACAAAAAGAAAATGCTTACCATATCACAATTCAAATACGGTACCTTTTGTTAATAAAATTATGCAAACTTATTTTTTACTAGGCCTATATGACCAGTTTGAAATACTACTTACCAGGTCACATTTTATAACTTGAAAATTGCTCTTTTCTATATAAAAATTAAAAAATCTGAGCCTAATCAATAGTTATTCACATTAAAATAGTGTAGTATACAATAATCTGTTTGCATTTACTTTGCCGCAGGGATTGGTGAGCAATGCAAGCTCGGGGCACAGCCCTCTAGCTACATATATATATTCTGAAAGATATAAAGTTTATTCATTCTTAAGTATAAAGATTTGTTTTAGTTAAATTACTTTTTAGTTTCATCTTTATTTAATAACCCCCCCCCCCCCCCCGCAAGCCAACCTCGTTGGAACCTCCTATACACATAATCATGTTATTTTTTCTTTATAATGAAGGTGTAGGATTAATAATAAGCCCAAAGCTAAGATAGTAAATAATGTTAAATGTTCAAATCAAATTATTTCGTACATTTTATAACAGCAGTTATAATAAAGGTTAAAAGAACCAGCAAGACTCAGGTCTACACTTTAAAAACCTAACCGAAAAGTTAGAAATAAAAAGTAATTGCATCAAAGTTAGAAATCAGTTGTTAATGGAAATATTGGAGCAAACAGCTGTTTTATCTGTTATTTTATTCAATTGGTTGCTGTGGTAATGAATGTAAATACATGTGTTGGTTTATCAGTCTGCCTAACCTAAGATCTTTTTCCGACTAAATTTACAAATATTGAAATAAAAAATGTTTTTGTCAAAATGAATCATAGCCTAAGTTGCTGAGGGATAGTGTAGCTTTTTATTAGTAAATCTATTTTTTCAATCGGTTCAGTAGTTCCAGAGATTACCCCCTACATTCAAACAAACAAATTTTACTTCTTTATAATATTAGTATAGAAATACTAGAACCAATTAACCCTTGTACTGTCAGACTGCTCAATTGAGCAGTCACAGCGCTTGGCCTAGGTCTCACACTACTCAATTGACAACTCTACTTGCATTAATTATTTCATCCACTAAAAATCCTCCAATCGCAATAAAACAAAAACCGTTTGAAAAGAAATGATTTAAACTTTAATTTTTGCATTTTTAAAATTGTAGTTTTCTGAAAAGCCGTGCGAGTAAAACACAAAGAAATTACTCAACTTTGTCACTTCTCTAAAGCTCAATACCGCTCGACAGAAATATTTTGACAATAATATAAAGATACCTTTGGATTCGTCAAGATTTGAACTTTCTAAAACTGCCTTCCAATCAGACGTCACTCTTATAGTTTCAAAAATATAAAATTTTTTGTAAACCCTTGCAATTGGGCAGTTTTCAACCACTGAAACAACACATTTTGCATTTGAGATATCTGTTAAAATTCTATATATTTGTATAGATATATTTATATCGTTTTGTAGACCAAACTTCAATCTTTTGTTTGGTGTAAACTAGATTTACTGGTAAGATGTTATTCGTACAGCAGTGGGAAAAACAGACTTTTGTTGAATCGAAATCTCCCCTTGAGAAGGCTTGTTACCATGCGACTTTCAACAGTCATTTTGTATACCCTTGATCCGCGAGTACTTTTGACAGTTTATTCTAATTTTATGGAACAAGTAATATAATGTGAACTAAGTTTACAAAATAAGAATTTACAAGTATACAGATAAATTCTATTATTTATTCCCTACGATGCTTTATTATAATAATATTATTTCATTTTTGGGCAAAGCATATATTCCTCAATTACTATTCAAACCAGGGTTAGTTTTTTTAGCAGTCTTGCAGTAAGAACATAAAAACTGGTGTTTTCAACATAAGAAATTGATAAATATTTTTATACAGTTCTATTTAGAACTAAATTACAAATTATTTTTTGTAGATTTTGAAAAAAATATTTATTATTTTTTATGTAAGCCTAAAGTTTAACTTTTTCCTTCATTACTGGACATTTTTTGTTTCTTGAGCTCATAACTTTGTAAATTTTACATCAATAAATTTTTTACTGCCTTATATGAATTCTTTGAACCTTTCTCTACAAAAACGCTATGGAACACTTTTGGATTGGTTTATAAATACTATATTTGGTGAATTTTTGAAAATATGCTTGCACACGCACCAAAATGGCTTTTCATTGCAAAAATTTAACTACGACAGTTGTAGGGTTAAGCATATTATTATGTTTTATTAGTTCTTATGTCAGTTGGCTTAGTAGAGTATTATGTAATGTATCTTATCCAAATAAATTTGTAAAATAATGTAACTAGTTTGTATTGTTTAAAAATAATATGTGTATATTATTAGTATAAAAGTGAAATTAAATGTATTACGTATCATGCAAAATATTTAGTGAGTGATTTCGAGATTAATATTCACAAATTTCCATAAAAGTGTTACATTTATATAAATATCTATGTAAATCCACTGTTATGAAAACATACCTGGATTTCTTATGGATATTGTATTTTAGAAGGCATTATGATAAAACCAATGATACTGATGTTAGATTAAATTTGTTACAGTTTATGGAGCGCCCTCTACAGTTGCATTTGTGTCCCGCTGAGACCTATCCTGCGACCCGACTTAACAATGCTACACCAGGACAGCAACCTCTTCCTGTCCAAGATATGGCTCAGATGGCAGCATTTGTTTATGACTTTTACATTCAGAAAGTACAAGCTATGAAGACTGCGTTTTACGTAAGTATATTACTTTGAAGTTTTATAACTAATTTAAATTTATTGATGTTAAAAAAAAATTAAAGAAGTTTTAAAAAAAAATTTACTAAGAGAAGTGTCTCAAAACTTAACACAAATCTATTTACTTGCACAAATATTTACCAATTTTTTTGCTTCATCGCTGAATTTCCTCGAAGGTAACGCACTTCTCGATTATGTCGTATTAGGAGATGAAGCTTGGGTAATGAGACAAAAAGACAGTGCATGGAATGGGGGCACACAAGTTCTCCCAGAAAACCAGTAAAATGTTTGCAAATGTTGTCAGCCAGAAAGATATGGCAACTTTGTTTTGGGACGCTGAGGGAGTACTTGTGGTTGATTTCCTTGAACGTGGTGCAACAATTAACACAGAAAGTTATTGTGAAACGATGCCAAAACTAAGGCGAGTGGTACAAAGCAAGCGTCGGGGAAAATTGAGCTGAAAAATGTTGTTTGCTATTGGAACCCGAGAGCTCTTGGATGGGTCATTCCGTATCAACTCAACACAATTAAAATTAAAATTTTATCTGACAATCTCAACTTGATATTTCTATTAGTTTCAAAGTTACACCTCGTTAAAGTTTTCAAAAAACGCTCAAAATTGACCCGTTATGGAAACTTTAAACTGCTATAGCACCTCTCAGAATCAAGCTAGAAAGATGGGAGAGGTGTCATTTGGCAGCATTTTTCAAGCCCTTTCTAAAAATGTACAACACTATAGGGGTCTTAATAAAAATATTTTAACAATTTCAAAATCAAAAATTTAATTTCAAATTTAAAAAATTTGAAAAAATTCTGAAATAATCCTTGTGTAGTGGTTAATTGATGGTATAAATTGAATTATGGGATCATAATGGGTTCTCAAAGAGAAATGCATTTGAAAAAACGCTTACATTCAAATTTTATCTTAGATTGCTGTTGACAGCGAACTAATAACTCTTAACCTTTTGCACTCTATTTATTTGAAACTTGGCTGCTCCACCAGCTCCAATTAAAATATTACTGTTTGCAGAATTATTTTTGTAAATTCGCTAAAAAATTCCTATAAATAGTAAACATAAGTTATTATATATAATTTTGTTCGGAATAAAACAAAGAATAAGGAAAAAATTGTTGAAAGATTAAATAAAAAATGTTTCATTGAGTAGGCCTATTTTGAATATAATCGGTCAAAAAAATCAATACATTTTTTTGTTTTGTAATGAAATTAAAAATAAGAATAATAGAGCTTAGAGCTTTTAAAATACTTTATTACACTGAATGTGACCATAATAAATAATTTAAAAAATATTCTTGAGGTTTAACAACATTTTTTTATTGAGTAGGCCTATTTTGAGAATATATTAGGTCAACAAAATAAAAAAATATGATTTTTATGAATTTAAAAGTAGTAATAAAAATGATTAGAGCTTTAAAAATAGTTTTTACAGGAAATATGTCTGTTTAAGTATGTCAATTGTATTTATATTTATTCAAAAATTTATTTTAACAATAAAATTTCTGCGAAATAATGGTACATAACCATGTTAACGTACAGTTTAAACAGTTGCCATTTCTCAACACAAAATAAAACAAAAACAAGATCTTTACATTATTTACATTAAAAAAATTTACACAAAACTGCAAAATAATAACGTACAGTAAAAATAAATACCACTTGAAAAAGCGTAAACAAAAGTTACAAGGCGCAAGATAAAAGATGAAGCTACTTGTATTTCTTGATCATGACTGGCAAACAGCTGTTTAACTTCAGAGAGATATAAAATATATTCAACAGCAAATATAATCTGTCACTGGTTTCTAAACTGTTTTAACAACATTGAAGTCTCATTAGACCGAAAACCACAAATTCTACACTTATTTGGAACATAGAAATCATATTAAAACGTGTGTCGGAATGAGTCCGACAGTGGAGCGCAACGGCAAATTAGCGATGTCGGACTGAGTTCGCCTATGGAGCGCAAAAGGTTAATAACATAAAGCTTTATAATTTAATTGAAAGGACTATTGTTTGAATATTTTGTAAAGCAATTAACTTACATTTGTTAGTAACAGACCAAGATAAACTATCAATTTATATACAATAAATAGTTATTTAATGATTGTACAGTACAATATTATTATTCATTTTATAAATAAAATGAAATAATTTGGGAAGAAATATATCTTATTTTATTGGAAATATATTGCTTGTAAGGAGGTATTGGCTGATAAGGATCCATTAAAATAAGAAAGCTCCTTTTCGAAAACTCAGAGTACCTAGTCATGTGTGACTTCTCCGAGAACTACAGCTTTGTGCTTCAAGATGAAGCTCAAAGCTATCATTGGAACAGTGGACAAGCCACAGTACATCCATTTGTGATCTACTATAAAAGGGAGGAAAAAACAAAACATGTAAGCTTTGTTATAATTTCCGAGGTTCTAGAACACAATACTATAGCAGTGTATTGTTTTCAAAAGAAACTGATAAAGTTTATGAGATTTGGAGACGATATAACAAAAATATATTACTTCTCTGATGGGTCCGCCACGCAGTTCAAGAACCGGAAAAACTTCACCAATCCAAGCTTTCATTCAGAACACTTTAAAATTGATGCTGAGTGGCATTTTTCAGGCCCATGGGAAAAGTGCCTGTGATGGTGTTGGAGGAGTTGTGAAGAGATTAGCTGGCAGAACCAGCTTGCAAAGGCCTTATGATGATCAAATTCAAACACCATTCCACCTGTACGAGTGGGCGATGCAAAATATTTGTATGGCAAATTTTGTTTACGTTACACAACATTGAAACTGAGAGGCACTTAGAAAATTGGCTGAAAAATTCAGTGACCATTGAAGGCACTCAGAAACTCCATGCATTCATTCCTATCCCTTTTAGTAACAGCATTTAAGTAAAAGTTTTCTCGGAATCCACTAAGCTTAAAATTGAAACTGTTACGATTCAGGATCTTTTGAGTTTAGCAGAAGTCAGTGGGTGTGTAACTATCATCTGTGACAACAACTGTTGGCTTTTTTATGTGCTTGAAAAAGATGAAGTAAAGGTTTCATTTTTAAACCCAGCTGGTCCATCACCTAGCTTTTCTTTTCCTAGAAGACAATATATCCTTTGGCTTCCTGTAACACATGCGCTAAGCAAAGTAATCCAGTAACTATAACTGGCCAAACTTACAAATTGTCAAATGAAGAACAAAACAAAAACAACCAAGCCTTCACTCACTTCGACAAAACCTTCTGAAGAGATTAAGAAAAAGGCTGCACAAGTTAATCACTATGTACGTTTTTTTTCTGTTTTGTAAGGAATGTGAACTTATATTTTTAAATATCAATGTAGCATTTTCAGAAGTTTATTATATTAACAATAAAGTATTTAAATAGTAGCCCAGTTACCAAAAACTTCATGTGTATATTTATCTTAAATTTCTCCTAGCTAAATTTTTTTGTTAAAACGGCTCCTTTTTCTACTAACAATATAATACCGTATGTCTAAAGCTTTCAAATAATTAAATTTAGCTTTAAAAATAAGGGTGTAAAAATTAAATATCATTGATCAAATTTATAGAGGTAATTTCTTAGTCTCCTATATAAATTTCACATAATCTAAGATACTCTTAGCCCTTGCGATACCAATGAGGCGTTATAGTGGAAATTGTAGTGTAAGCATGTTTTCAAATCCATTTTTCTGTAAGAACCCATTATGAAATTTATACCATCAATTAACCTGTACAAGGACTATTTGATAATTTTTTCAAAATGTTTAAAGCGTTGCATTTTGAAAAATATGAAATTTAATTTTTGATGTTGAAATTGTTTAAAAAAAATTTATTAGGACCCCTACAGTGTTATACATTTTTAGAAAGGACTTGAAAAATGCTGTAAAATGATACCTCTCCCATATTTCTAGCTTGATTCTGAGAGGTGCTGCAGCAATTTAAAGTTTCCATAACAGGTCGATTTTTAGCGTTTTTTGAAAATTTTAACAAGGCGTAACTTTGAAACTAATAGAGATACCAAGTTGAAATTTGGTATTTTTCTTAGTCTAAATGGGGTGTACCATTATACCAAATTTCATTGAAATCCGAGATGGTCAGGTAAAATTACTGTGTTGATTTGACGTGGAATCACTCGGATGGGAGGTGTTCGATCACCCACCGTACAGTCCAGATCTGGGGCAAGCGATTTCCACCTCTTTCCAGCAATGAAGACCTGGCTCTTTACACAGAACTTCAAGCTGATGTTATTTAAGGCGGCAGATTTCTACAGAAACGGAATAATTGAAAAGCTTGTGCACGGTTATGAAAAGTGCCTCAATTTGAATGTTGACTATGTGTAGAAAAATAGTTTAAGATTGTCCCTTTCAAATAAATATAATACAATTTCTTTTGCTTTAGGTTGGTTTTAAATTTAAAAACCTAAGTTACTTTTTGGATAGCCCTCGTATTATTAGGTTATTTAAAATTCAGAAATGAATTTGCTAAACCTTCAGATTACTAAATGTATGTTTAAAAACCGACTTACTGCAAATAGAAACGTTGAGGTGAAATACAATAATTTAACAAAGATTTTTGTGGTTTTTTTTATGACTTAGTTTTAGTACTGCAGATTGTATACAGACCTACATCTATATTATTTTATAGGGCACTCAAACAGTTTGGCAAAAACCGGGAACACATCGGGTAGTCGAACCAAAACGGAATATCCCTGCTCACCCTGGTGCTGATCTGGACACGGATAGTGAAGAAGAAGAAGAAAGGGTAAAAGACAACATGGATACCGAGTAGTTTGATCAGTTGTATTATTTTATATAAAATCATTTTGTAAATAACTGCATTCTCACTTATTTATTTCTGTAAATTAAAACCATCTTTTCTATCTTCTTAATCGAAACCGGTATTTTATGTGTTTTTATAGTTTAACAACGCTTAAAATGTTGCAAGGGATTTGCTAAACTGCGAAATCGCCTGTTTTCTCTCTGGCTTATATCCCGGAAAGTATTGAAGATATCTTTTTGGAGAAAAAAGCAAATGAAAATATGGACCTTTGTCTTTAAATGTGCAAAACATTCTTGTCATTTTGTTTTCTCGTTTTTCTGTTGTAGAGTTTTGAAAAAAAGCTTGCAACCCGAAAACCTGGAAATGCTTAAAACACGATTTTCTAAACGGTTAAAGTTCAAAGGAAACGTTTTTCAGTGGATATTCTCCTTTCAATTCTAAGACTTTTGAGGTACATATGTACTGCATTTAAATATTCTGTGGCGGATATTTATGAAAAAACTACAAACACATCTTATTCCCATGAAATTATGGATATTTTAATATCCATATGGGGGGGGGGGGGGGGGGGAATTTCCCATCCAAAA
Organism: Philaenus spumarius; assembly: GCA_018207615.1. Lineage (NCBI taxonomy): Eukaryota > Metazoa > Arthropoda > Insecta > Hemiptera > Aphrophoridae > Philaenus > Philaenus spumarius. Next base: position 15,163 of record JAGFPH010002445.1, on the reverse strand, counting down.
TATTTTTTTCGAAAATACCTACTTTTCTAAAATGTTTTTCTCAAAAACTATGCGAGATATTGAAAATTTGATAGTAACCCATTAAAATTTAAACTTTTATCTATAGTAACAAAATAATTTCATAACTTTCCATTTTATAGCCACCGAGTTATAAAGCTTTGAAAACATGCTTACATTGAGTTAAAGTTTTACTTAAAAGACCCTAACTCCCAGTTAGTGATGTAAAACGCCTGGGCGTTTAAATGTCGGGGCAAATGCCCAAATAAACGCCCAAAATCCATAAGCGCCCGGGCGTTTATCCAGTTAAAGGCTAATAAACCTAATTAATGGAAATTAATTTGAAACCACTCTTCTAAATAACTTTTTAAACCTCTTATTATACATATTTACATAAAAGCCTACATTAAAATAATTAATTACTTGTATAATATGTTATTTTATTGGTAGGAAGTGTTGACTCTCGCTTGTCAACAAGGGGAAATAAATTAGACTGAAAATAAGCTTTATAGGTTTGTTTTTATTAACAATTTAACAATATTTGGCTAATGTATATATAGAATTATACATATGTATATTACACAAGAGGAATCAGTCTTAAATCATTATGGGCATAATCAATACTTGAGGTCTTCGTACTCAATTCCTTAAAGTAATTACTTATGGCTTTTCTCCTAGAAGTGGTTGGCCAATGCCTCCACAATCATCCATCTTTTTCATATGTAACTACAACCTTAATTCTTGACCATCCTACCTAACTCAAGTAAAAAGTTAGTTGGTTTGGTTGTTTTTTGGTAAAAATTGGTAGGCCTAAGTAAAAACATGAATGATTGTACAACAAACATAATTATATATATTTTTAAAACCAGTGTTGGACCATATAAAAGCAAAATGAAAATAATAATTTTATAAGTGCCTTTTCATGTTATTGAAATACAAAGCTGTTAAAAAGCACTTTTTTATTAACAAAACTTTAATACTTAACTATAAATTCAATTATTCATTGATTCATTATAAATTTACCTTATGCACACATTTATGACTTCCAGAGTAGAAACCTGCTTAAGTAGCAGTTAGTAAATTAGATATTATTTAACAATTTTGCAATAAAATGTTTATTCAAAACACCACATTGAAAATATTACAAGTTTTAGGGGTTTATTTTAATGGTTTAAGTTGTTTGTCAACTTATCTCTTGATAATGACCCCCTCCCATAAAATTTTAATTTTAAGAACACAACTAAGCACTGAAGGCAATTAAAGATTAAAAACATGAACTATAAAATTAAAACATGAAATATAATAGTTAAAACTGCCTTAAACAAAATTTTTTATAAACGCCCAGTTTTTGGGCGCTTAAAATCGCTTTGGGCAAATGCCCATTTTTAAACGACCAGCCCACTGGGCATATGCCCGGCCGACATCACTACTCCCAGTATAATTAAAAAATTTGGTATGTATTAATTTTACACGCCATTCTGCTTCTTTTAATATAATAAAACCTTTGAAAATCCAAAGAACATGAGAACATTTTTTTAGTTTTTATTTTATTCAATATTATGAATCTATGGGATTTTCTGAATGCATAGATACCAAATACATATTATTACATTATTTATCATACTATATATTCGTATTTTTGTTGTTTTTGATATTTCAGTTGGTTTAAAAAATATATATACCATAGAGTCCCGGTAATTCGAGCCACAATTAGCATTGAATGTGACCATGCATTGTGACACATTCTTGCTGCTTGAAGGATACCGATCTTTAAATTTTTGTTTTCCAATGAATCTGTCAAGAGCGTTTGTACAATAAGTCGCCGGTATAATTGCTTAACATTTTTTATAATGCCCTGATCCATTGGCTGTACAACTAACGTCATGTTTGGGGGGGAAAAGATAACCGTAACGTGTTCATATAAGTGGGATAGCGTTATGCGCAGTACAAGTGTATCGGTACCTAGAGAATTCCCGGAAGGCAAAGTTCTTGGAAACCGGTACCGCATCTAGAATTGCAATACGTGTACAAACACGTAAGTCCTGCCCCCTATGTTCAGCCCCCTTTCTACCAGACAGTGGCAGTGACCTATTTATCCAGCAATCCCTTCCACAGCACAAGATTTATTTTTATTGTTGAAAAAAAAAAACTTCGAATTAAAGAAGTTGACTTTGAATTATTCATAATATTTTTACATTGCTATCAAGGGATTAAACCAAAACTTCGAATTAACGGTAATTTCGAATTAAAAACGTTCGAATTATCCAAGTTCTACTGTAGATACAAAAATAACATCGAAACAAACTTTTACCGGCACTGCCGTATCCCCCTGGCGTGACATCGCAGCTCGTAAACGTTGTAGTGTAGTTAAATAAAAAACTATTAATGAGTTCTTTAATAAGTTTTTGAAGTGATAACTTCTATTGGCCCGTTGGGCACTTTCGACTTGGCTATGTTTTCGAAATCTCGCGTCACGCCAGATTTCTCGCGAGATCTTGCATCACGCCAGA
>JAGFPH010002444.1:175348-198502 GCA_018207615.1 Philaenus spumarius | reverse complement strand
CATCAAACTACAGGATTTTTAAAAACAATCTTAGACAATTTCTATTGTCTGGATCCTGTTACTTGGTTGAGTTTGTGCATCATACTATTTTGTGATAGATGTGATCTCTTTTTTTTGCTATGTGTTTGTCTTGTTACGTTATCTTATTAACTTAATCTTACAGATTTTTAAAATTTTGTGCATTTATGTAAATGTTTCTTCTTGTTGTGTAGTTGTATTTTGTGAGTATTTATCAAATATGTTTTTTATACTTTTTCTTTCTTGATTTATATGACTTGTTTTATAAAAATATTTTTGTCAACAAAACCAATAAGAAATAAATAAATACTGTCAATCGAATGTGAAGTGACGAGAAAAGTTAATATCGATAATATCATTGATAAATTTGATGAAGAAAATGTTATAAACTTCCCTCACAAGCTGGTGCAAAGTTCATTAATAAGCTTCCTAAATACATTCAAAATTTACCAAACTACAGGATTTTTAAAAACAATCTTAGACAATTTCTATTGTCTGGATCCTTTTACTCGGATGAGTTTGTGCATTATACTATTTTGTGATCTATTTTTTTTTTATTTGCTGTTCTGTGGCATACTTTTGTTCACCCCTTTTTGTAAGGGTTGGTTGTATCAAAAACTGTTCAATATAAAAGTTTTAGATAATATTTAGAGTATTTACAATAAATATGGACAGATTTTATACTTTTCTTACAAAAAGTTATAAATAACCTTATTAAACTAAATTTATTTTACTATTTACAAAAGGTATAACTTTTAACGGATGAACTTTAGGGAGTTGTAGTTAACACTGAGTGGCTAATTTGTATTTTCCCTTGGATCCAGTAGCGGCTAAAGGTAGGGGCTTGGGGTGGCTCAGCCAGCCCCCCCCAAATATAAGTCAATTCACAAAAATTTTGTTACTTTGGTTTGTTAGAAAAACAAATTTTTTAACAGAAATAGTAATAACAACTTCAAATGTATGTTCTTAATTTCATAAGTACTCGCTTAATACAATTTATAAATAAAACTGTAGCTCTAATAAATACATATTTCCAGAGCCGGATTTAGGCATGGGCCCGGGACCATGGCAGCAAGTTTTGGGAAAAATAAGACAAAATTATAGATGGCGGAAAGTGTGATTTCCAGGTGAATAGTTATAAACATTTTTCCCCATCCCCTTAAATCTGGGGAGCATTCCTACCCTGGGACGCCCCTCCATGTGTTCTTACTAAATTTTTTCTAGAGCCGCCTATGCTGGGACTTCGGATGGGAGAAACTTAGGTCAAATGTGAAAAAATTTAACTCTCTTAATTAAAAATATATATTTTCTACTTTAGATTTTAAAATAAATCTATGCAATCGGTAAAATACAATACCTGTGATACAAGTCTATTTCTCAGACATGGCTTTTCAGAATTTTAAAAGTACATTGTGATCTGACTTTTGCCTTATTTTGTTTTAAATTTGTTGTAAAACAAATTTAACAAAATCATTTTAACTTTGTTAATCCTTTAGATATTCCTAGTCAAGTTTTGTTTAAGAATTCCAAATTATTGTACCTTTTTGGTTTTAATTTCACGAAAACTAAACAACCGCAACTGCTTATTTACCAAATATTTTGTATTGAACCAAAAACATTAAGAGCAATATTATGTGTACCTATCACAACATTTATTGAGATACATAAAAACTTGAAATCAGTTACTAGTTTTCATTGGCCTGCACTCGTTTCCGTGAACACTTACAATGCAGAGTCCACTAGGTCTTCCATGTCCCATGGTAGAACGATTCCAAGTTTTTACTCTGTGCAGGGTACTTAAGGAGCGTTCAATGGATCATGTTGTAGCTGGCAGTGTAAGGCATACTGGAGGCTTTGTAGCGTTACGTCAGTTGAGTTGTCTTTTTATCTGGGGCGTGTGGAATAGAGTTGTGATTAAGTGGACCTTTTATAGAGAAACACTTTAGAGGTTTCCTATGATATTATGATGTTCATTGTATGGTGTCCAAGTCACTTTGATTAACAAATAAATTGTAGTAATAAATACCTGGTTTTTGTTCCGTCATGTGACTTCTATTATGTCTTGTTTTAAGACGCGTTTCGGAGTCGGGACTCCATCATCAGTTATCTCTCCGTAGAGTTCGTCAAAACATTAAAACATATACGAACACGTGTAAACACACACAAAAAACACATAAAAATACACACATAATACACAACATAATTTTTCACGTGCGCACTGTAGCATGGTCCGCGGACTAGTGATTGCTGCGGTGGGTCCAAAGTTGAAACTATGAGGTTGGTCTTATCAGTCTATTGTATCTCAAAACTGTTTCATATAATGAGTTGGATTGAAAAGATAATTTTTCATTCAGTATGGTATCAGGTGACTGTTTGAATGCCTTGTAAATTTCAAATTCTTCAGTTGCATTCATCAATCGTCCCTTTTTTAGAATATGGAGTGGTGTCATGTTTGTTTCGAAATCAGTGTACGAGTGATTGCAGTCAATTAAATGTTGCGCAAAGTTCGATCTATTGGCATAAAGGTTATTTTTGGGTAAATGTTCTTTATAGCGCTCTATAAGTGTTCTGCCCGTTTGGCCAATGTAAAAACAATCACAATCATTACAAACCAATTTATAAACACCCGATTTTTTATCTGTAGGTATACTTGTTTTTCTGCGTAGTATCCTTTGTATATTGTTATTCGTGCGGTGAGTGACGACGATGTTATGTTTTTTGAATGCGTTTTTTAGAATTGTAGGCATTATATTGGTGTATTCAGTGGCCACAAATTTCTTTTTGTCCGTTCCATTCATTATAATGTTACGTTTCTTATTTGTTATTGTCTTCTTATGTTTCCTTATTAACTTGTCAATTATTAGGCTATTGAAACCGTTTGCATTGTACTCTAAGAAGATAAGATTAAATGGGGAATTATACAAAACACAGTAAAATGGGGTTTACTGGTACAGGAACGCCGTTCCGGTACTGCTTTTTATTAATTTATTTTACATTTTGTTTTAAAGTTGCACTGGACCATCCACTAATCACACTCATTCAACACTCGGTTCAGAATTTTACATCCGCCAATCGAAAAACCTCAAGATATCCCCACACTATAGTGTGTTGCGACTATGCGAGCCAACACTGGGAACAATTACCAATAAGAGACCGATGATTCAGAGTCGAGGCGGTTGAAAAGTTTAAAAACAAGCGATGCTTTAAATTTTTCGGCATAAATTTGGCAGCAGAGCTGGATTTAAGGCTTCTTTGAGGGGAGCAAGCTTGAATTTGCTGCCCCTTCCCCAACTATTATTTTACAACACTTGGATAATAGGCAAGTTATCACCGTTTCCTTGGACCTTGATTATTTAAAAACACATCTAGCCGCCTGTATATCGCTAGTACCACACCTCCAGCCATCCTAACTTATTCATGTTCCTGTGCTGTGTATTAGCCGTGTCTTTGACCCTGATTTAAATAAATATACTAACGTTTAGTTTTGTTGTTATTATAGTCTGATTAAAATAACTTCAAGGAAGTACAAACTTCACAATGCTGCTACATTAACAAAACGAGGATTAAAATTTCGGAATAAATACAGTCGGATTCAGGGATTAATACTACATAAAAGTGTAGTTTTCCATTGACTTGTGATGGTACGTTTTGACGCTGTCAAGTCGCATTTTTTGAAAAACAGGAGTTTTGAGGGTAAATAGAAAAATGCCTGTTTTTTCGACAAATTCAACATGACAGAGTCAAAACTTAATCACAAATCCATGAAAAACTACATTTTTATGAAGTATTAGTCCCTGTTTCAGTATACTCATACTTAATTAGACTACGTTATTCATCCTACATCGCGTATAGTCAAGACGGTGCCGGCGGTGATGTATACATTATAGGAGCCGGAATAGAATAGGATAGGAGCAGGAATGACAGCATCTAAATACTTAAGTCTTCAGATGGCTGTCGCCTTTTCAGTAAACTCATAGTTAATTGGACGACGTTATACATCGCGAATAGTAGGGAGGGCGGCTGCAGCGACAGACGCTGACGGCTGATTCTCCACGAGTTTTTTGCAAGACAATTTGCTTTCTTCAAAATTGGCCGCTGGGAGTATGTGCTCCCTCTAGATCCGGCTCTGTTTGGCGGACTAAATAAGAGACATTTTGCCAAGTTTTTGCTCAAAATAGTATGTGTCTCTAAAATTTGTTGTGCTATATACAAGTAAAAAAATAGTTACAAATACATGTGTACTTTCTTATAAAAGTAAGCATATAATCTGCACCCTTAAACTCACTAAAGATACCTACGTAAAGAAGGAGTTTTAGAAGTGAAAATTTTAAAAATTTCCGGCAACGTTCCGGTACTGGAAAATTTACGAGTAAACCCCTGTAAAACACGTTTTAAGAGGTTTATTTTTTGAAAATTCCCCAGACTCCCACTTTTCCTGGGGGGTATTCCAGACCCCCGTGTTTTTTCACACCCCTATATTCAAACCTCCCAGTGCCTATGAGTTCCTTTTGCATTTAATAACAAGTACTTTTTACATATTTCCACTAAATAAGTCAGTTGACTTCATCTTATATCATTTTCACATTGGTTAAATCTTATAGCTTCAGTTTATGAATTTAAATTAAATATCCTTTAATAATTATTTAAGCTATCATAATTACATTTTATAATTCATACAAAGTTTAATTTTTATATGTTGCTCTGAAAGTTACATTAGAGTTATACGTGAAAATCAATCCCGGTTGATTAAAACATTTGTTTTATTGGATGTTACTGATCAAAATTTAACTATTTAGTAGTGTATACATTCTTAGGTGTTGATCAAAATTCACCTTATACTACTGAGTCTGCCTTAGAAAATAAGAATTATTTAAATCAAGAACATGTCAATGGATTACATAAACCATTTCAAAGTAGGATAAATTTATAGAATAGTCCTAATTTCAATGTTTAATACATGCGTAGAAGCATTGATTAAATAATAATAATTCAATGAGTATTCCATAATTGTAAAAAAAAATTTTCAATGTAATGGGCAAAATTCAGTTATACAAAAACTTGTGTACATAAAATTACATTTTTTAACAACTAGTTTACAATATTTACTAAATCACATTTCATATATTCATCTAATGAAAAAATGCCATAGCATAAGGCCAATTTGAAATAATATTTTAGAAACTTCTTTCACACAACTCCATAATGTTAGTGGTCATCTATTGAATAGTTCATATTGGTGACATATAATATAAAAATATCATAAGATTTACTCTCTCTAGCATAAGAAGTATCAAGGTCTTGTTGTATTGTGTTAAATATGTGGTTAGAACCCGCAGTTTTAAAATCATCAATATGTATTTAACCAAACAAAATAGATACATAATAGTTACAAGAATTACTAGATAAATCACATAGAGGTAATCAAAGTTATCTGTTGGTTACTAAACCTTAGAACTAAAACAAATAGAAACACAACCGATAAATTACAATTTTTCAGAAAATACTTTAATATTAAGTGAACATCCATCCTTACAAAATATTTGTAACAAAACAAGATTAAATTATTTTAGTTAAATCAACATACTGTTATATATTATGATTTATTAGTATTTCTATTAGTAAATAAATATCAAATATTTAGTTTTGCTTAAAATGTACTCAATATGTTTATCCCATTTCATACTGAAACAATAATAACTCCTAAATATTTGCATGATTCAACTTAATTCAACATTTTAACATTAACAAAAATATTCAAGTTAACAGGAACAAAGTGAAGTAGCTTCCAAAAGTCATATAAACTATTTTGTCTAAATTTAATCACACTTTATTTAAAGAAAGCCAATTAATTACTTACATCAAATAGATGATTATTCATTTTGGTTTCTACTTCAGAGCATTTTCTCTAATGGATGTAAGTCATATACAAAAACAACTATTATCCAGACAATATAAGAAGTTTTTTTTGTTTGAAGTTGTAAACTAGTAAACATAACTCCAAAGTTTAATCCAGGCTCGGTTTTGTTATGTTTGGAGAAAGGTTTGGCCTTGTGTTCTCACGCTTTAATACATCAACGTAAAGGTAGGTACACACAAGGAGGAAATCCTTAAGGGAAAATCCTCGAGTCTCGGCCTCAAGGATTTCTTCAACAAGACCTCGCCACCACAAGCATGAGAATTACTCAAGAATTCCCGTCCGAAGTATCACAATTTTGGTTTGTACACAGAGTTAGTTGATGCTTGATCCTTTATTTTTGTTTTCTTTCCTCATGTTGTTGAGTTTTTTTAATGGCGTATCTTATTGAGTATCTTGTGTAGCGTTTGGATGCAGTACTTATGATGTAGTACGAAATGTACAAACTTTCATTCCAAATCAGAACACCTGAGCAAGACATGAACATCGGATTTAAAACCCTTCAACCTACATTAAAAGTAATTTGTTCCCTTCTTTATTATGCCAATATTAATGTACTTGGTAATTTTAAGGAACAGGAAAGTCAAAAAATCTAATATTTAATTTATTTTACAGGATATGTTCACTTCCCATGATCGCATGACGTCACAGTCCGGAGAAAAGTTTGGCCTTGGGTTCTCACGCCTTAACATATCAACATAACGATTTTTTTATTTTTTTATTGACATAATATTACTATTTACTCATCCAGTAATTTAATTATCAGATTACACTTTAAGGGATACAACCCATTGCTTTCACCCCGTTAACATGAATTAATTAAATCCAGTGGCTTCTTTCTGCGCAGTCTTCTAAATCCCATACTAGTGTCCAGGAGAGTTTTCATCTCAGGATTCATGTGCTGAGAGATGCGTTGCCTATGCTAAGATTTTGAAATCTTTGAATCATATTAATAATCGTTTTCTTCGAACAACATCAGATTTGAATCCCGTAAGACCAGACCGGCTTCAGCACTTGCCTATATAACAGCAATTTTTTATTAACTGACAACTGTGAATTTCTCCCTAAGAGCCAGAACATTTTTCTAAATTTTACGTTTAGCTCTTGTTTTTCGTTTTAAAATGCTGTTTCCATTTGAGTCATGTCCATTGGTGTCAAGAATCATCATTCCCAAATACTTAGCTCTATTTGCATGTGGGATTGGGACTGTAATGATTATTACTGGCAGATGTTGCTTAATCTTCAAATTTGTAAAATTTATGTGTGTTGATTTCGTTCCATTTAGTCGAATACGCCATTTTTTTGTCCATTTGCTCACTGCATTAGCGGCTCCTTGAAGTTTGCTAGTTACTTCTTCAATTTTATTTAATGTGACAGGTATTGCTATGTCATCTGCAAATGCAGCTATTGTTACACCTTCTACTGTAGGTAGGTCCCTTGTATATAATAGGTACAAAACCGGTCCTAGCACACTTCCCTGTCGAACACCAGGTGTTATTTTCTTTAACCCAGAATACTCATCCTCCTGTTTTACCCGAAAGAATCGATCATTCGTGTACGAATTTAAATTTCATAGAACTGAATTGCAACTTCCACTCCAGTACCCTGTGCAACACCTTATTAAAGGCTACGCCTAGAAAAACACTTGTACAAATTTTCTTATTTTTAAGAGCATTTTCAATTGTTAGTAATCCTGTGCAATTGATCTATTGTTGAATATTTTGGTTTGGGTTAAGATTTCTCTCCTCAATTATAGGTTTAAGTCTTTTTAGTAGTAGTCTTTCAAAGAGCTTTGAAATTATGGGCAACAAAGAGATAGGTCTATACGATTCCTTATTGTTTGGCGGCTTATCCGGTATTAATATCATAATTACTTCCACAACTTTCCACTGTTGCGGAACATATTTCATCTTAAATGATACGTTGATTATGTGCAACAGCTTTTTCAGACTCTTCTCTGGAAGAGCTTTAATTGCGTATCCAGTAATCAGGTCGTATCCTGGAGCTTTTCTTCCTTTTTTTATTTTTATTTAGGTTTTTAATTCTCGGAGCGTTACCTGTAGAATTTTAAGTTCATCATTTTTATATATTGGTAAAGTATTTCCTTCAGCTGTTTGTCTGGGTAGAGGCTTGAATGTTTCCTCCAATTGCTGAGCAAAAAGTTCTGCCTTTTGTTTAGCATTTCTAGCCCAAGATCCATCATAATTTTTAATTGGCGGCACTTGGAATTTAGGCCTTTTAAGTCCTTTTGTAGCCTTCCAGAGAGAATATTCTGTATCTTTGTATGCGTTCAGACTTTAAAAATACCTATTTATCGATTCATTATTGACTTCTTTAATCAACGATTTTAATTTATTACACAACATGTTTAGAACCTTTTTGTATTCCGCTACTCTGTCTCTCTGCCACCTTTTCCGTGCTTTCCGTTTTTCTTGAATTGGCTCCCTTATTTCAATGGGATAGCTAACTACTTTGTTTCCCTGTTATGACTCATAGGAGAAATAATATCCCATTCTGCATTTTGAATGACTTAAGTAAACCTCTCCAACTCCTCCTTCAGTTGTAACGGGTCTTTCATTGGAACTTGAAGATTTATTTTGTTCTCCACTAAGTGCCTGAAAAGATCCGAATCAGTTTTGGAGCATTTGCTTTAATTACCGTTTTGGAGTATTTGCTTTAATTACTATCACTTCACTTAATGTCATTATAACGGGTGAGTGGTCTGAAGATAGACTTTCATTATTTTCTACATGGATGTAATTTTCTGAAACTCCTTTAGTCACAAAAAAATCAATAAGATCAGGCAACGTGTGCATATCCGTAGACCAATATGTTGGCCTAGCGCCAGAATGGAAGTCACAACCCATTGCCGCCCCTGCAGCCCTCAATTCTTTTCCTTTTGGGTTTATTAATCTTGATCCCCAGTTAGTACGTTTAGCATTAAAATCACCTCCAATGATAAAATTTCTAACCAGAACCTTAAAGAGTTGTACGTGATCTTTCTGCTTCAACACATACCGCGGTTGACAATAGATTGCAGAAACATTGTATTCCTTATATTCATTTATCTAGACTTGACATTTGTAACTTGCCAAGATTCCTCCTCTTTATTTAAATCCAAATCTTCGTAGTGCTTGAGGTTATCTTTAACAAGAATTGCAGATCCTCCTCTAGCCTTATCAGTTGGATGAACAGTAGAGTAACAACGATGTCCACTGATTTTAACATAAGATGTCTTGTGAAATGACTTCCTGATATAAGGCATATATCTATTTTGTCCATGTTTATTTATACCTCCAATTCCTTTATATGTTGTAGAAGACCATTTGCATTCCAGGTTGTTATCCTCAATGTTTTATTCATTTCTACTTGAAATATGTATTTATATCTGCAAGGTTTTTGAATATTATTTAAAATTTATTATCTTTGTTGTCCAGACTTTTTTCTATTGCTTCAAGTCGTTTTAATACTTTCCCTAAGATATTGCTTCCCTCCATCTGGTTTCCTGTGCTCGACTTAGATTCGACACCGTTTCTGCAAAAGTTTTGCTGCTCCCTCCTTCTCTACTTTCAGAATGTTTTTGTGTCGTTGGTTCTGAAGTTGCCCGGCTTTGGTTTCTAATTTTTCGTAATTCCTTGGCCACCTCGCAGCCTCTGTTGTTTGCTGAATGTTATCCTCCACAGTTTACACATCTTTACTCATTTTACACTGGTTTGTAAGATGCTTCCCTGAACATTTTACACATCTTGCTTCTCGATGACAGTCTCTGGTTGTGTGATTAAAACCTTGACAGTTTTTACATTGAGGTATAAGATTCAAATTTTTTCTCAATGGTTCAATCTTGACTCTCATATGTAAAATCCATATTTGACTCTCATACTGACTACATCCAATATTTTTAATTTTTCCTTCTGTTGCAATTCTTCTATTATGTCCTATCTTTTTGTCTTCATATGTGTACCATTGATATTTTCCTTCATTTAGTTTCGTTGCCAATGCCCTATAAGAATCAGAATCTGGGGTATTAATTTTCCGCACATCATTATTAAGAGAGAACATTTGTATACCTTCCTCATTAATAGCATTCAATAAAGCTTTTACTGATGCATAGTCCTTAATACCAACTACTATATTGATTGGATTCTCTTTTATTGTCTTTACCTTTCTTAGGTAATTTTTGAAAGGCAATTTATCTACAGTTTTCTCGATTTCCGGGGAGCTTTCAATATTCCTTCTCTTCCTCTTACTTGGTTTGCCTTTATTACGGATCCTTTCTGTTTCCTTTGTAAGTTCTTCTTCATCAGTGTAAGACAATTGTGCAGCTTGTTCATTATTTTTTTCACTTCTTCATCTGTGTTTTTCTCCAACAACTTTCTTAAGTTATTGTTCTCATTTATTAGTTCAGCCATTTGGATCTTAAGCTGCTCCATATTTGATTGCACCTCATGCAACACTTTCTTAAGATAATCATATACGTCTTCAACAGATGTCCATGTTCGATCCTTACTAGAATTGCTAGAATCATTTGTTGTACTGACATTTGAACCATTTTTGAAAACCAGGGTCCTATCTTCCAGAGAATGTCTTCTTTGCCCTTCTGTAGAGCTCTGTAATCTATTGCTCCACATAAAGGGGTTTATCTCATTTTTCCCAGTAACATTTCCTAACACCTCGACCTGGGATTCCATTTAAGTTGCTGGCTGACGGTCCGTGGGAGCCTGCTCGCTCACTCACATCTACCGGTATTGGGGTTCCGAGTCGTTGCACCCTAAATTTATTACTTTTACTATCCATTCCATAAGCATCGAGTTCCCCCACCGTATTAATCCTGGAGGGAGGGTTGCCTCTTCCGCCAGTTTTGCCGTTCCAAAGATCTTATTTTCCACCAACACTGCCGTTGATGTCTTCGCCGTACCCTGGCAAGGGGCCCTCACAAGGTGCTATCAGCCCTAGCCAGCTGAACCAAGGTTTATTAAAGAGGTATTACTCCCCTATCACTCCTCCTTCCTCATCACTAGTGATGCGACCCCGAGCTTGTGACCGGCATAGCGGAGTTAATGTAAAAAATACCAAGGTTTTTTAAAGAGGTATTACTCCCCTATCACTCCTCCTTCGTCATCACCATTGATGAGATCCCGGGCTTGTGACCGTCATACCGGAGTTAACGTAACGATGACCTCATTAATACTTCCATATCATGATCAACTCATCAGTCAACATCCATAACTAAATTCACAGTAAATTAAAACTCTTCAATTAATATAAAAAATTCAATCCATTTTAAAACTACATAGGGTCTACAAAAAAGTAGTTTTGGTCATCACATATTATAAAAGAGCCCCATTGTTTCTAGATGTTGATCAATTTTAATGTGTTCGGCTATTGAAACTTGTGCTAATTGTTTGTTACAAATAAAGCAGAACTTATATCTGTTAAACTTTGTTCTTATCGTCTCCAATTTATCACAATGAGAATTTTATTTTAAATAATTTTCAAAGTTTTCAAGTTCTGGCGTTCTAAACAAACATGTCCTACAATGGAGTATTTTCTGAAAACAAGTTCATCTTTCTATGATTAAATCCAGCAACGTGCTTAAAGTGATGAGATTCAGTATCACTAGATAAGTGGTGTGGCCAATGTTATTACAATTATTCCGAGACGAAGACAAATTTTAGTTCCAAGAAACACTTATTTTAGAGCACCAAGTGTACCAACATTCATCCCCACTGATTTTCCTTACAATTGATCTCTTCTTTTTATTGAGAAAAATGTGTTAGCAATTTCTTTGAATTTGTTTGCATTCATCACAACTTAAGTAATCTGAAATTATGTTCATTATTAAATTAGATTCTCCAAATATAAACCTCTGATACTGTTCGTCGCTATCACATCTTCATTTAAATTGTGTTCATCTGTCAACAAGAGATATTTGATCAATGGAGATTTTTCACTTGTGTTAACGATTCCTGAAAGACTTTATATTTCCATTTTTTTGCAGAATATTCACAATTAAGATTTGATGTATCCAGTTTGTAATTCGTGAAATGTAATCTGGTGTTACTAACCATACAATTTAATAAGTCAGTTCTTCAAGATAAATTAACTTTATATGCAGTCATATCCATGGTTAAATCGCATTTACTGCAGAAATACAAATCATAGGTTTCAGACTCTTCACTGTTAGCATGGACTTCGCTATGATTTCACTCAAAGAGGTTTAGTTGAATCAAAGTAAAATAAATCACACTCTTCAAATAACCTATCTCCTTTTAAATTTAATACTGTTAAATGGTGTCTCCTAGATTCTTTATGCGTTTCTAAAGACATTCCGTTTGTAATTCCCAAGAAGCATTAGTTGCAATATATTCTTTCTTCATTTTCCGGCTGTACTAGTGACCTGACAAAGATATGGCCAGCTAAAGAGGAGGTCATCGACTTCGCTATGATTTCATTCAAAGTGGTTTAGTTGAATCAATTAGCACACAACCAGGAACAATAAACGATAACACTTCCATTTAAAATGAAAGTATAAATAGAAGTACCTTTAAGTACAAAATATATGCACGTAGGAAAGCACGTAGAAGATATGGCCAGCTCATCAATGAATCCGCAGGACAGAACTTATGTACGAGCTCCCACAGATTTCCTAATAACATAAGAAACTTTATTAGTCTTAAAGGTCGTAAGTTGTCTTTAAATGGTCTATTTAAAACATATTAATACGTTTGCAATTGTTAAATTTAAAACTTTAAAGATTTACTAAAATTTGAAGGAAGATGATAAATGTGTTCCCTATTTGGAAGAAAAATTCTTATTTTTTAAATATTTACCCCTATTAGCGACAACTATTTGATTTAGGCCTTTTCTTCAATAAATTTATTTCACCATACATTTTGACCTTTTTACTGTCAATGACTTAAATTTTTTATTTATTCAGGTTACTTACATTTAAAAACTCCCAAATTAAAAAGTCATATTATTTTCTTCAATCTAATAAAATTAAGAACTCCATTTCTTGGTCATAATTATTGTTAGGGTAGCCCTTGCAAACTTTATTATATACCATTTTTTGTTTAAGCAGTGTTGTCACCCTGTTAACATTTTTAAATTTATTATTATAAGTTGAACTGCAAAAAAGGGAAAATGTTTTTCGCCATTTAAAATTATAGGTTTTATGTCTAAAATATTTCTTGAAAGTTCTCAAGCTTTTATGTTTAAAGATTACAAACAAATGAATGCATTCTGGAGCCCTTGTCATATGTATAAAGTATATCTCATTCAAATGATTCAACTTAAAACACAAACTTACAACCTAAAAAGTTTTTTAATGAACACATTTTAAGAAATGCTACTATGTTTCTGGTGTATTCAACGCGGAGGCCTTCTGGCTTCACTTAATTCAATTAACGAAGTCAGTTTATATGTTGGAAGGTGTTCGCTACAGAATCTGTCACACAATATACATTGAAATATATAAATTGATCGTTGAATAGAAAAATGTGTTACGCTGTTGCCCTCCAGTGGAAGCAAAGATATTGGGCGTGAGGTGCAATGAATCGACCTTAGTTAAAAGGAGGGCATGGTGTAACAAATAACGATGCTACAAAATTTAATTAATCAACCAAAACTGTACACTCAAACACACAATATATATGTAATAGGAATTAAACCTGATATCATTTATATAAAAAACCTTTCATTTTGTGATTTATATTTCTTGGTCATACCCAAGTCAAGTTTATTAAACACAAAAAAGGCACTACACAGTTTGTTTGAAATAACAATTAAACTTTATACAAATTAATTAGTTTCTTAATTAATTTATTATTTAATTAATTAGTTTTTTGAAATACAAATTTATATATAAATACAAAAAATATATTTATATATTGTTGGCCAACCAAAAGATCGAACCTTATGTGTTATAAAAAAGGTTATATTGAATTTAAAATTTTTAGGTTGAAAGAGTTGCCAACCCATCCATCCAAAATTTAAATAAATAAAATTAAACTATACAAGGCACAATCAATACATGTTTAGGCCAATCAATGTAAGTAATAAACTTAAACTTATTTTTCTTTAGTTTTTTGGTTTTTTTTATTTTAAAAATCTTGGTGTTCATGAATTCGATCTGTAGCTGAAGTTTTTACATATGTACTCATGAACCAGCATTAGCTGTTGAAAATCAAAGATATGAATAACACCGCATAAAAAAAGGTTGGTTTGCTTTTAAGAGTTCAAAATTTAGTTTATACATAGCAAATAGCCAAAAGGCAATATTTGAAAATTTGTGACAATGTTATTCTATTTCCTTACATTTTAAGGTGATTGTAAAATGAGTGATCTCACTGGTGGTTCAATAACAAGATCTTGTCAACGGTTTAAATGAATGAAAATTAATTTGTTAAATTGCAATTGACATCTGGCTGCATTTTTCAGCTTAAAGGAACTGTAAGGTAATTAACGTTTGAAGTACAGTAAGGTAAAGTGTGTAAATAAATATGTTTGAGTTCACAAAGCACTGTCAATTACAATTAGGTGAAACAATTATTAATTACATTAAGAACTTGTAAAAGCGAATTTAACTTTTTGTTGTTTTTAAACCAAATAGTTACACAGCAATTAGGGTGTATAGTTTTAGATCGATCGGCATAATATACTTCACTTAATTGTAAATAAACAGGCCTGGTTTGTGTAGATGAGGCAGGAATTCCATTGAACTGAATCTGTGATCGTGAAGTGAAAAACTGAAAGCGAAATTTTCTATTTTATTTATAACTCGCTTAAATGCTGAAGAAGCTTGCATGAAAGACAACGCCACGAGGGTTTTTTTTGCAAGACCTTGCTCCTTTTACCGCTAACGGTTTTTATCAGCTGGTCTGTTTGAGTATAAACAAGCGTATTATAATGGACCGACGAGTGCTAGCCTCTGGTGGCGAACTTGATCACCACAAAGGGTAGAGGAACCCATTTCTGTTGAAACAGAAGCTGTTTCAAATGAATGTAGCGTCTCTTATATATGAATTCTCAAAGGCTTTTTAATTGATCACAAAGCTCACCTTCATAAACTTGGTTGTTATAGTACCTATTTATAGAGTTGCAAATGATTGGTACCTACTTAACTTGCAGAAAGCAAAGTTATTTACTCTCTTTACTCAGTGAAAGAGTACTTCTAATTGTAAATAGCCTATATGCATTATTTGTATATTTAATTATTTTCTTGTACATCATATATGTTCATTTTGTTTGCACTCTGTATGTCTTTAGTAAATTATGTGATAACTCGAATGTTTACTGCAGCATTGCTGTTATTTGGAAGCCCAAATGAGGCAAAATATATTATTATTTAAAAGAAATAAGAAATTAAAAAAAATGACTGAGAATGTGTAGATTATAATTTATTATTAATAAACGAATTCAAACTGCAGAGCCCCAGAAGGTGATTGAAAGCTATGGTGGCAGCACTCTGATTAGAAGACATTTTGTTAACCTCATATTTCTATCAGTTTTAAATTTGCTGTCAACTTTCTCCAGACCGTCTAAAACTGCAACAGTCACACTGGAAGCAGGTAACTATCTTGCTAACTATATGTTTCAACAACACTTTCCAGTTTGCTTTGCCATTTTTAGTAAATTTTATTTTAGTCATTAACCTAAAAATTATAAATTTTCAGAACTATGTGGGGTATCATTGGGACTGTCCCGATTTTACCCCACAAGGGTTTTTTTCTACTGCCAATGCCAATCACATAACATAGATCATCACCATTTTTCTATTACAATGTGTTATACTATATATACTGTTTCTTAACTGAATGTGGTAACTTAGGGACTGTCCTAAAGTTACTCCACTGTGTAATAATTTGTGTTTTATTATTTCTGGTTTTATTGTTTCAGGTTTCAAGCAGAGATGCCAAGGGTTCCTAAACGTGTCTGTGGACCAGGATATATGGAAATTACAAAATGCCTTACAAGAAATTCGAAACAAAACTCTCTCTATTCGCAGAGCATCCCAAAAATATAATATTCCGAAAAATACATTATACTTAAAGAGCCAAGATAAGCAGACAAAAAATGTAGGCCGGGCTCCTGTTTTTACACCTGAAGAGGAGCAATTGTTCGTAGGCCATATTGTTACTGTGTCGAACTATGGATTTCCTGTGGATTCTTTTGATCTGCGATGTGTTGTAAAATGCTACCTGGACCGCCGTGGGAAGAACGAACCACGTTTCAACAACAACTTACCAGGAAGAGATTGGGCAGGTTTATGTATGAAAAGGCATAAAGTAATATTAACTCAGAGAACTGCAAAAAACATTAGTTACTCCAGAGCAGCTGTTGATGAAGACGTTGTGAACAATTTTTTTGATAACCTGGAGAAGGAATTGAGGGGAGTACCTGGAAAAAATATTTGGAACTATGATGAAACCAATGATCCTGGTGCCGGAAAAATTATTACAAAGAGGGGAGTTAAGTACCCTGAGAGGATCCAAAATTCGTCAAAAGCATGTACATTAAATATGATAGCCAGAAATTTTGTAGGAAATATGGCACCACTATATGTAAACTACAAGTCGGAGAAGATTTGGAGTACATGGACGGAAAACGGCCCTCCTCTTGCTTGGTACAACAGGTCAAAATCAGGTTGGTTCGATAGAACCACCTTTGAAGATTGGTTTAAATATCTGATGTTACCCATAATGAGACACCAAGAAGGAACAAAAATTCCTATAGGAGATAACCTTACCTCCCACTTCAATCTGGAGGTTCTGCGGCTCTGCGAAGAACACAAAATTAAATTCATTGCACTTCCGCCGAATTCAACCAACCTTCTTCAGCCACTTGACGTGGCATACTTTCGTCCAATGAAAGGTGCCTGACGAAAGGTCCTGAAAGACTGGAAGGAGTCTCATGCTGGAGCCAGATGTTCGTCTGTGCCTAAGGATCAATTTCCTTCATTGCTTAAAAAACTCTTGGATACTCTGGTAAAGGGGCCAGACAACTTAATCGCCGGGTTCCGAAAGTCAGGACTTTACCCTACCAATAGAGAACCAATTCTGAAAAGGTTGCCCTCTGGAAGTATGGACGACACTGTCTCTTCTATTGTTGGAGAGAGTTTCCAAGAACAAATTTCAAATAAGCGGAATGAAGTGACTAAACCCTGTAAAAAGATTAGAAAGAAGAAGTTTAATGTCCCTGCCGGTAAAAGCATTTCATTAGAGGATATTAAAGCTAAATCAGAAGTAGTTATTGTAGCAACTGGAAAGGAACCTGGACCTGAACCTCAGCCCAGCACATCAGGAACACAAAAACAAGTGAAGAAGAAACGTGGGAAAAGACAAAGAAAAGACAGCGGTTGTAGTAGTGATGAAGGAAGTACAAGATTTTCCGTTCAAGACGCCCCAGACTCTGAGACCTTTAGTGATTTTGAAACACAGCCTTCTCCACCTGTTCTAACTGTGACACCTTCGGATTTTCTCATTCGTCTGAAGAAGGGAGACTTTGTTTTAGTGCGTTACGAAGGAAAACTATATCCAGGACAGATCATTGAGATAAAAGATGAAGATGATGTGGTTATCTCTGTGATGACAAAGTCAGGAATCAACTGGAAATGGCCATCAAAACCCGATCAAATAACATACACATTGGACGAAATAGTTCAGCAGATCAACCCCCCGGAACAAATAGGTCGTAGAGAGATATTTAAAGTAAAAGAACTCGGGGTTTATCAGGAACTGTTAGAATTACGGTAGCCATATCTTAACAAGTAAGGTACGGTATATACCTATCGTACATCTGTAAGTACAACAGATATGAAACCTAATTTTTTGTTTTCTAATGTTTAATAAGCTGATTTTTACTTTGTTACTTTTTTATAACCTTAAGTTAGTTTTGTAACATTTTCTACATCTTATACATTATATTATATTTTCTACATAATTTTTAGCATTCCCTATCAGTCAATACTCCTAGAAGTAAGTTTACATGTCTTTGTGTATCATATGTCCTAAATAAAAATATGTAGTTGGCTAAAATTGAGACATGTTTCATTTTTTCTGTGTTTTCAATGCAAAATAGAGCTGTACCAAAATTACCCCACTTTGCAGGTAAAATTGGGACAACTTTGGAGGGGGGGGGGGGTGATATGGTAATATAAGACCTCAAAGTAAAAACTGACATACACCAATAAAGGAAGACGAGGTTAATATAGTCTACAATAATGATATCAGGAAATTATTTTTACAAATATTGATTTTATCTGCGACACATTATAAATATCGTCCCAAAAAAAAAATATATACATATATATATATATAAAACAATTTTAGAAAAACTGAAAATTAATTAATTGTTGTGCGGTAGTTTGGCCTACATTACTTTACATGGACGGGTTTGTTACTTTTCATTTTACCGCATAATTTAAACGGTAAAACTAGTGAAAATATGGAACACTTTTTCGAGAATTCGGCTCGTCCGGACAGAACACACGAATTGAAACTACGACTTTTTAACTCTCAAAATTGGTTTTCCTACCAATTTAACTTTAAAACTATCCAAAAACATATGAAACGATACCCCACACAGCATTTTCAAAATGTTAACACAATATTTTCAAAATTTTGATCAAAAACTTGACCCCGACGCGCTACGACTCACACTAGAAAGCTCAAAAGCTTTTAAACTCTCCGCAATAAAATTACGAAGATTTTGGTACCATCAGAAGTTTTCTACGACATCTGTGAGTGCTTATATCGTGTATACAGGAAAACAGACTCACAAAAAATTACCGAATGATTTCAATACTTCGGCATTCTAATGCGAGCCGAAGTAATTAATAATTAATTGTTATGTACCGGTATTATAAAAGTAGGTTTTAGTCCTAATTCGAATTCAAATAAATTAACCATTGTATTGGAGCTATGAGCCAGTAACAACTGCAACGGCAGAGAGAGCTTTACAGTTTGACGTACCGTACCTGAGTTTTGAGACGTACCAGTTTTAAGACTCAATGTCCTATCCTTAGCCAATATCTT
Organism: Philaenus spumarius; assembly: GCA_018207615.1. Lineage (NCBI taxonomy): Eukaryota > Metazoa > Arthropoda > Insecta > Hemiptera > Aphrophoridae > Philaenus > Philaenus spumarius. The sequence goes on along the minus strand of JAGFPH010002444.1, from coordinate 179,536 downwards.
AAAAGGGGGAGAAATTGATGTTGAAAATATTATAAATGTGTTTTGTAAAAAAAAAACTTGACTTATGGCAATTGAAAATTGGGAGTGTGATTGAACATTTAAAAACATTAAGTAAGGAACATATTTTTATGTTTTTGATTTTTTTTTATAAATTAATAACATTGCTGGATTTAAATTCTTTTGTTTAAAATTAATAAACTTTTTTACATACTACCTGAAAAACAGTAACATGTGTAACAGAGGTTTTTAAATTTATTTACGTGTTAATAATTATAAAGTGCAATGAACCGCATGTATTTCTGACTTAGCACAAAGAAATAAGTCAGTATGATTTATATTTGAAAGTGCTATTGTGCTTGGGGAACTGTTACGTTCAGGCACAAATGAAGATGAAATATTAGTGTAATTACATTATTACTTTATTTCCTTTCTTATATGATTCAGGCCTTTTTTTGTAAATATTAGTTGTAGTTAAATGTAGTCTGTACAGTATCTGCAATAATAGCCGTTATTAAAACATGATTTAATAGTATATTTCCTCACTAGGACCGAAAGTGACGCTTTTCGATACGAGCTCAAGTTTAACGACCGAGGCGAAGCCAAAGTCGGAAAATGAGCAAGGATCGAAAAGCCACTTTTGGCCCGTGTGATGAACGATCCTTTTCATCACACTGTGATTAATAGCATTAATAATAAATTTCATATATTTTTTTTCAAAATAACATATCTTTTGTCAATAACATTCCTGGAGTACAATGACAACATAGTTTACGTTTACAGCACTAACTAAATTATTGAAATCAGCTGATTTTAATATCAATAGCGACACAAATAAAAACCTTCCTTAATTTTAAGAATTTATAAACATTGATTTTTGAGGAAAAGTTTATCTTGTCTTTGGTGTTTTATTCTGTCTTTAATATTAATAGACACAATACACTACTACCGATGCAGGTAGATGAATAAATGGACTGACGTACTTTTTTTGAATAATAAGTTAAAAGTTTATTTATTTAATACTTGTAAATAGTATCAAAATGTAGTTTTTATTGTTACTCAGGTTTCTTTCTTTGTTAAAATCATTATTATATCTAATAAATTAATAAGACGACATTTCAAATCATAATTATTATTGATAGCGCTACTGGTGTTATAATTTATAATTAATTCAGAGATCGGCAAAAATCTCCAGCTGATTTTGCTGATCTAGACCGAGAAAACGCTATTTTCAATATTACTCACAGCTGAAAGTGCTACTTTGAATGGCGTGTGATGAAAAGGGTTTTTCCTAATAGCTTTGTTATGATTTTGGTAGTATTAAACTGCATTAAAATTACGTTTTTAGAGGCTATTTTTTTACAAAATTTTTCCATAGGATGGCCCCCTCCTTGCTCAATCCTAAATCAGCCCCTGAATGGTGAAGTTTGTAAATTGATATGTTATTGATTTAAAATCAGTTTTTTAGGCAGACATAGTATGTTAGGTTAGAAAGACAAGGTTCTAACTAACAAAATTCCATTTTTCCAGCTGTTGGCATGACAAGGTTCTATCTGAATTCCTCTTTATTTTGCACTAACTCTTATTGCTTTGTTTGATCTAATAAGCCATTTGCTAGAAGTACAAAGTTCTAACTTACAACATATGTTTATAGAAATTTGTAATGCAATGGTTCTATTTGGTTGCTATAGGTTTCCATCTACAGATAGAACTTTGTTACTATTTTCAACTGTGAAGCATCTACCTCAAAGAATGACATGGTTGTATTATGCCCTGTTAGAACCATTTCATTCTATCTTTTTAAAAAGATTTTAAACCACGGAGGTGGACAAGGTTTTAACTGCAGTAGATGGAACCTTGTCTTCTACAGATTTTAATCTTTTGTTAAAAAATATAATCATCCATATTAAAAAAAATATGTCCATATTTACAATGCAATTAGCCTACTATGTCAACTTTAAAATTTCAAGTTGATAGAAAAAAAATGTAAGTACAATATAAAACAAAAATTCAAACTTATTTTTCTTAAAACTAGGGTCTGGTCAGTTAAAAACTTGCCATTCTAACCTAACGAGTGGTGTAGGGGGGGATGTTCAGCAACTATAATAAGAATTTATTGTTAGATTTTGATCAGTCCAGTACCAACTAATAAAACAAAGGTTTTAACCAACTGAGATTTATTTTCATGTATAATCCTATTATAATTTTCAAAGGGTGTTTCGCGAGAGGTTGGCACAACTTCAGGAGATTCAATTCAATTCAATTCAATTTTATTTGTCTGTTGACAATTTTACATTGTATAGATATGTCCACATATAAGATAATTAAACAGTACCACACAAAAACAATTTAAAAACTAACAATCAATACAATTTATACAGTATTATTTACATATTTCATCAGATTAATTACACACTCTTAAAATTATACTGCACAAAGTCATTATATTTAACATAAAATAAATGCAGTTACTACAAATAATAAAAAATTAATTTAAAATAAAGATTTACTACAATTTACAATTTACTAACATGTATTACAAAAATGCAATCCCTGGATAGGAAATCTCAAATATAAACAGAATCACCAGATCCACCACCCACACTCGAACCACCTACCACTTGTGGCTGAGGAACTCCTCCACCGAGGAGTTTGCCACCAAGAGTTGTCGAAGACTTCTTTTAAAAGGCTTTCTGGTCTTGGATAATTTTAATTTTTCTGGGAGTTTATTAATAAGTGTAACTCCTGCTTGAGAAGGAACTTTTTTAGACTTTTCAAGTCTGTGCTGTCTTATCCGTAAGACATCTTCCTGCCTGGTATTGTGATTATGTAAATCTTTACTTAACATTGGAATACATTAAAATTTTATGTAACAAATTGTTTGGAAGATATACATACAGGGGAGTGTGAGTATTTCCAACTTCTTGAAAATGCTTTTGCAGGATTCCAACTTTTGTAGACCTACTACAAGCCTCACAGCTTTTTTTTGCATTATAAATAGCCTTTGCACATTTTGAAATGATGAGTCTCCCCACAGTATGACTCCGTAGTTAAGATGTGGGTAGAGCAGCCCGTATTAGGCTTTTTTTAAAGTACCAAGGCTACCAAATGATTTCAAATTTCGTAACACAAAAATTCCTGAACACAACCTTCGACAAATGCTATCAATATGACTATCCCAGCATAATTTACTGTCAACAATCATACCCAGTAATTTTGCTGACTGTGTCTCCTCAATTTCGGTCTCACCCAACATAAGGGATGGTCCAATATTATTATTTTGGATTTTTAGTCTGAAATACATCAGACTGGTTTTCCTAGAATTAATCGATAAATTATTCATATTTTGTATGTGGTAGACTAAACTGGATTGTTTTTAAACGATAATTACCTTTTCTTGGAAGCTGTCATACAATCCTTTGGTTTTTCGTCAATCTTGTACATTTTTGTACATTTTTGTGGCTTTATTGTTGTAACCCATATTAGTAAAGTTAATTCAACTAAGAAAGTTTATAATGCTAGTACAGCTCAAAGTTGGCCAAATGTCATCAAATTTGGTATCAAAATTATCAGGAAAGTATCATGAAACGAATTATGATATCGTTGTTTCATTTTCACTTAAGACATACAGAATTGCAATTTTAAACTAGAGTGTCCTACAGGTTCACTCAGGCGGCATTAATAAGGGTCAGTTTTATGATGGTTGAAACCGACCCTAATTACCCACCCTGCTTGACTCAACTTAACCTGAGACGGGCTATAGAAATCAATATTCCTGAGGTTATCCATGAAACATTAATCTGTTGTTTATTACTAATACTTTTTCTTTTAACAGGACATGTCATATCTAAATAAAATCTAACTGTACTTATAAAATATTAAAAAATTTTGTCTGTTGATCACAAAGATTTTAACTGCATCCAGCATTCATTTTTTAAAGAAATTTAAGAAGTGTAATATTTGCTGGGTCATAATCTCTAGTATATCTATAGCGACTGCGCTCCCTCGCTTCTGGCATCCCCAAAAGAGTCACACCCTGTGCCCATTGATCTGAAATACCTGATTGGATAATATCTACAATGATTTTATTGGTGGAATAATTCGATATGACATTGTCTATGGCTGTCGCTGAGGATCCCGTCACCCTGGTGGGTGAGTTCACCAGCCACTCAAGACCATAGGTGGCAAGTA
>JAGFPH010002444.1:153458-167055 GCA_018207615.1 Philaenus spumarius | reverse complement strand
GCCTATGGCCCTAGAGGAAGCTACATACCAAATTTCATTCCAATCTGTTCGGTAATTTTGGAGAAATCGTGATTTATTATTTTTTACCCCCCAAACCCCCCTAAAATTTCAAATTTTTTAAAACCCTCTTTTAGTGAACACTTATGGCTCTAGAGGAAGCTACATACTAAATTTCATTCCAATCCGTTCGGTAGTTTTGAAGAAATCGTGATTTAATAACTTTGATCCCCAAACCCCCCTAAAATTTCGAATTTTTTCAAACCCTTTCTTAGTAAGCACCTATGGCCCTAGAGGAAGCTACATACCAAATTTCATTCCAATCCGTTCGGTAGTTTTGAAGAAATCGTTTTTTAGTAACTTTGATCACCCCAAATCCCCCCTAAAATTTCGATTTTTTTCAAACCCTTTCTTAGTGAGCACCTATGGCCCTAGAGGAAGCTACGTACCAAATTTCATTTCAATCCGTTCGGTAGTTTTTGAGAAATCCTGATGATTGGGTCAGTGATTGAGTGAGTGAGCGAGTGGTATTTCGCTTTTATAAATATATAGATTGTAATGTATGTTTAATATTAACTGAATTTACTAATAACAAAATTGTATTAAATCTTTTATAATTTGAACGGTAAAGTGATAAAATAATAAGTAGCTGGGTTAAAACTAATGGGTTCCTTACAAATAATGTCTAAATATACATTGTTTATCACAAGGCGTTTACCATTTTTATGAAGTTATGTGTTTTATAAACCAAATATAGCAAATATACATTAGTAAATAAAACTTATAATTATTTTAGTTATTAGTAATAACTCTAATATTGAAGTTCTATTTATTATAAAAGTAATATATCTCATTTAGTTTAAAATGCAATGTCATTGTAGGAGTGAGATTTTAACAATTTTGTAATTATATTAAACACAACCGTAGGCAGCACGTGCAGGTATTAATAGGGATTAACATAAATGGTAACAAATCAATAGCTATTATTAAAATGTATTTAATTTTAATGCGTACAAAATAAAAACTGGAATTAGTTTATTTCTAAAACCACCCTCCTTCACTCTAACCCACATAACTACATTATCCCTTTTGGTGAGCAACCGTATGCAATAAACACTTCCCAGCATAATTTAACGGGATTAGTGAATAAATAATGGTTTATAGGTTTTATATTATTTAGTCTAATAACCTATAGTAGGCCTATCGATTATGTTTGGTATATTTAAATTGTTATATCAATAAACTAATAAAAACTAAATGGCTTTAAACAAATTTGAATACATCTTTATGTTTACGAAAATATTATTAATTATTACGTTACTTATATTAACGAGATTGCAATACGGTTGTATGTGAAAATGTAATTTTAACAGGTATATTAAATTATATTGTTTTAACTATAGCGGTTTTATTACCGGATCTGTCAATTTGGGTTTCGTGGGAAAGTATTTTTTTTATTACTTGATTAATGTGCATGTAAATCATATCAATAAAAAGCAATATGTACTACTAATTTCTTATAGAATTGTTTTTTTTTCTACCACTGAATATCACCAAAACTTAAACTTACCATTTTTACAATCTTATTTCATAACTTGTCTAAACCAGTTATTTCCTGTTTTAATTTGAATACAATCGAGTAGAAACCATTCTCTTCATGTTTGCACCAAATTAATACAAATTCATTCGAAACGTATACAACGTTAATATTGTGATAGACATTTTTAAATCTAATTAACGAAACCAAACTACACGAAGAGAATATACATCTATTTTTTTCAAATTATATATTTTAAAACATTTTTATAACATATTAGTATCAAAACGTTAACTATTAATTTCTTACAATTATCTTGAGTATATGCCAACCTATAGTGTTTCACTTCTGTTTCCGGTTTTTACTACGGTTTTTAGTAATTTTAAATAAGGTTTCTCATGTTTTTTACTATACAAATCTAACTATAAATAATATGTGTTAATTTTTATTTCCTTTAAATCTTTTTTTTATATTATATTATTTAAATTTATTCTCCAACCTAACTTCTCAAAAATATTAACTTTCAACAAAGGTATTATTTTAATTTATTTTTAACCTACCTCTAATAAGTTCTTAACTTTAATAACGACAGAATTTGTCATAGCTCTTAGCAAAGTTTTATTTATAATTGTAACTTCTCAATCTGTATCTGGACTATATTTATATTGTTTTCCAGAAAACCTAACCTTTATCTCTAAAATTTCACCATTTACTCTGAACATAGTACTTAAATAACCGATATTAAAACTTAACAACCAGATTTGCCAAGGCAGCCCATGGATCACGGACAACTCTTGCCATAAGACCACGTGACTACTCGGAACAACACACTCGGGGAACCAGCTTTGCCAAAAATACTGCTACTTTCATAAACTTAATGTAATACGTAATACGCTAGACACTACTTACTGTAGAACTCGGTGTTCACACACCTTTAAATTTAGCAGGCCATAATTATATATGATCATTTACATCTAAAAACAAATTAGGCAGTAAGTTAGCGAGAGTCCCTTAGAAGTGTTCGTAGTTGGCGCTTCCATTCCGTGACGTCATCCCCTTACCCACAGATTCAGTTACACGTTTAGAGATTCATAACCGATCCTAACCCTGATTTTTAAGGTTAACTTAATGAGAATCTATTATGTTTAAAATACAATTTATTTCTCAGTTTACTTTTGAAAATCCTTATATTTTAGCCCCACTTAAAATATAAACAGAAACTATTAACGTAGTCGTTTTGCTAACACCTAATACTAGTTGGTTAATTCTTACAATTTAATAGCGTTTATAATCTTATATTAATTGCGTCTTTCAAAAATACAATTTTACAATATTTCATCAATTGCATATATATATATATATATAGAACCTTTTACTATCAATATACCCATATAAACAAAATTTAAATCGACATACCCATTCGTCTAACTTCTGAAACATTCATATTTTTTTGTATAACACATAAACATATTCCATTATCAATTTCTTCATATTGATATATGAGACATATCAATATATGATAAGCTATTTGATATATCAATATGAATTAAAAATCCATTAAATTTATTATTTTTATCTTTAATTTGCTACATAAGAATTGATACATCAATTAAAAATTTTAAAATAGGCCAACAATTTTATAAAATCATATATATATATTTTGAAACATATGACTGTATATAATAATAATATATATTTTCTAAACCATTAGATTTATCAATATGAAATCAATTAAAAGATAATATTTGTGTCTTTAATTCGATATATATAAAAATGTACATAAATGCTAATTTTTTACAACTAGTCTAACAATAATGTACGATCCATCTCGGTTGGTGGCAAATAGCACTCCGATAGAAAGCAGTGGGACCCCGATAGGACGCACATTAAAATGACGCAGCATCCCGCGCCCATTTGTATCGAGTATGTACCGAGTCTTGTATGTATTGTAGAAGAACAAAATCATGATAATGGACATTTATTTTCCATTTATATTCAAAAGAAAGAACAAAACAATTTGGTTTAACAAAAGTTGAAAAATATGATAAAATAGTTTTAAATAATTATGAGAAGATTGTTTTGTTATTCGTTAGAGCAAACAGAAAGTTTAAAAGAAATCACTTAAAATAAAAGATAATAATAATAAAATATTGTTTCGTACAACAATTTCAAACCTTTTGAGTTTTGTTTCAGTAACATTTATAGGATTTAATTTTACGTTCCGATTTATTTTTTAAATGTTTCTTTTTATTTATTGTTATACTTAATTAACTCTGAAACTTAACCAACTTTATATTGCCTTTATTTGTCGAATTATAAAAGGGATAAACTCTGGTTTTAGCCAGACCCATGTGTTGGAACTGAACCAGATTTAATAATTAACCTACTTCGCTACTTTGTGTGTAGAGAACTTAAATAATTTAATAACGGAACTAAACCGTGTTGAGGCTAAGTAAAGAAGGATATTAAATTGCATTTATAATTAATAATTGTTTTCTTAAAACCGTTGCTCGCTATAAGTTACTTAATATCATTCTGTTTCGGTATAAATAGGGTAATGAAAAAATTAATGTAAATTGGACACATTCTGAGGCCACTATTCCCTCCAAATGCAAAAAAGACTTTGCTTGAACATTATAGGTGCGTCAAGTCTATGTAAATTAAATACCGCCGAAGTCAGATAGAGGAGGGTGGGAAAATTAAACTAAATGGATGCCATTTATGGGGGCCCATATGATATTTTCTAGGGGGGGGGGGCTAGACCGGGGTACACCGGGCAGAACACGTTCACTGCTAAGGACGCACATGTGAGCTTGACACTGAACACTATGAGAAGCGGCCGACGCACTACGCTCCGCACGCCAACCTCCATATTGTTAGTATTTTCAATACGCAATGCATTGCAGCTCATGCTTGAACTCTTGTAAAAAATTAAATGAGTATATGTAAAATCAAACGGCACATAACATTACAAAAATATTTTAGTGCTAACCTCTTTAAAGATAAATACCTAACGATAATTAATAATATACATATTTTCCTTTCCCTGGGAGCGAGGGTGGCCGTGGCCCCCCTCTGCCCATAGGTATGGGCGCCCATGATGCCATTCGGGTGCTTTTTATGGTTTATGCTGGCTAAACTGTTAATAATATATCGTAATACGATTGATAGTGACGACCGAAGGTACTTGGTAGAATTCCATTATAATTAAAGGACAAACTACAATTTTTCTACAAAAAATTGTAGAACTTACAAAAAAATTGTGTTTGTCCTTTAAATATATCGTAATAGTGTACAAGAGTATTTTGTGTGAACATGGTTACAACAAAAGTTCAAAACAGCGCTATCCCTTCTGTAATAAATAATCCTGCTATAACTATTTTTACCTTACAGTTTGCGAAAAATAATAACGACCAGTTATAATTATTGATATTTATTTTAAATCTATATATATAAAAGCGAAATACCACTCACTCACTCACTCACTCACTGACTCACTCATCACGATTTCTCAAAAACTACCTAACGGATTGGAATGAAATTTGGTATGTAGCTTCCTCTAGGGCCATAGGTGCTCACCAAGAAAGGGTTTGAAAAAATTCGAAATTTTAGGGGGGGTTTGAGGGGATCAAAGTTATTAAATCACGATTTCATCAAAACTACCGAACGGATTGGAATGAAATTTGGTATGTAGCTTCCTCTAGGGCCATAAGTGTTCACTAAAAAGGGGTTTTAAAAACTTGGAAATTTTAGGGGGGTTTGGGGGGTAAAAATTACTAAATCACGATTTCTCCAAAATTACCGAACAGATTGGAATGAAATTTGGTATGTAGCTTCCTCTAGGGCCATAGGTGCTCACTAAGAAAGGGTATGAAAAATTTCGAAATTTTAGGAGGGGTTTGGGGGGATCAAAGTTACTAAAATCATAATTTCAGATCTTTTATTATTATAACAATAGTGCTTTTATTATTTAAGATCTATATATATAAAATCCAAATACCACTCACTGACTGAACACTTAAAAAGAATACAATTACGTTAAAAAGACTGAAAATACCAACCACCACGGGCAACGCCGTACGGGTCAGCTAGTAATGTTATATCTATTATATCATAATAGAGACGCCGACCCTGCTCACTTCGCTCACCCGGCGGCGACCCAAGGCAAAGCCTTTGCAAACAGATGATCGTATCTGTGGGAAATGCTATACATATCTAATGTAAGACAGAGAGCTAAATAGACACGACCATTACCAATAATTCTAACGACGGCAAGTGTTGTAATTTCAACATTTTTTGAAATTTTGTTCAAGTAAGCCTTTTGTTAGTGTTTACCTAATTTAAAAAAAAACTTTTATTTGTGAAAGAATAATTACGTAATTATAAATTTGCCAAATTGGTTGCAAATAAGAGTGTTTTTTTTTCATTGTAGGCTTAAAGGTCGGCTCTAGTAAAACAGAAAGCAACCTGCGACTCCAGCGTAGCGGCGGTAGGTTACGCGGACATTGCTCATCCTAAATCCATTTAAAACCCGAAATTTTTCAAATAGCGTTTAAAAAAAAATACCAAACCCTTGGGGACGAAATTCTTAATGCGAATGGCTTGGTAGTTTTTCGCTATAATTAATAGTGACAACATAAAAAAATATTAAAAATCAATGTTTTAAATTGTTAATAAATATTAAACAAAATGTTTTTCTTAGTTTTGGAAAAGCCATTTGCAGGCATATTGGCCATAGCTTTAAAATAACATATCGTTCATAATTATCCGATCAAAAATAAAAAAAAAATTGGATTTTAATTTAACATTGGTCTTATGGAGTGTCAGCCAACATGGCCGACAGCTAGAGCCGACCCTTAACCTGAAATTAAGTTAAATTTTTGATCCAATCAGATGTTTTATTTCTAACACGTAACAATATACGTTCGAATTGAATAGTAAGCATTTTTCGTTGATATTTTGCGTTTGCTTTTAGTTTATTAAAAACCAAATCACTTCATTCTTACCTTTGTTGGGACAGGTCGACTAGCACCCTAATTGATGACAAAGAATGAGGGTAGGATTGTTATAATTGCAAAATCATTGCCGGATTTTGCTTGTCAGTCGCTAAACGTTGGTGAAAATAAATCTGATTCGGCAACAAGATGTTTAAACCTTTTACAATTTCACGTAAGAAAATAATGTTATCGGCAAAGAGTTCCGTTTAGAAACTAAACTATCAACGAAATTATTAAGTTTGTTGTTGCCATTGTAGGAAATTCTGAAGAAATAATCATAATAACCTACAATGGAATCAAACTTTAACAAATATTCTCAATTAAACAAATAAAACAGCACTGTGGCGACAAAATCACACTGATTTAAATAACAAACCCCGAACCACAAAACAAGGAAAAAAAACAATAACTAAACAACTAAATTGTAAGTTATGTTTAATACGTTACCCTTATGTACATTTCGATGACATGGTCATCATCCTCAGAGGGTTTTAACACTACTCATGAGTAACGTATTAAACATAACTTACAATTTAGTTGTTTAGTTATGGTTTTTGTTCTTTTTCATTTCATTTCATTTTTATTAAAGCCAAAAGACATTTTTTTGCATAGGCTACGTCCAATATAAATTAACATTTTTAAATATTACAATAATTGACAAAAATATATATTCATAATTCAAATAGAATAATTAGTATAAATACTACAACATATAACAATTTTATACCAAACAAATTTTATACACCCGAACAATTAAAAACATATAAGTTAACAAATAATTTAATACACAATTATACAAAGACAAGAAATCGTAACTATTAAAGCGGGGAACAAGCAATAAAATTTAAAATTAAACTAAAAATATAATATTCATAATTTAAATAGAATAGTTGATTTAAATACTACAACATATAACAATTTTATACCAATCTCGTTTTGAACAATTAAAAACATATAACAAATAATTTAAAACAATCATATAAACTACAACTAACATTTAATTTAAAATTGGAGAACACATCCAATGATTTCAATGCCGGCTACACTCTGTTGCTGAACTCCTCCACAGAGTAGAAAGATCTAGACAAAAGTAGCTGTCTAAGGCTGTTTTTAAAGGGTAAAAAATGCTGCAAATCTTTAATGCTCTGTGGGAGCTTATTTATCAGTCTAGCACCAGCTTGTGCAGGAAGTTTGCTGTATAGATTTAGTCTGTGCTGTCTAGCACGATAATTATTAGCTTGCCTGGTACTATAACTGTGTATATCTTTATTTTAGATATGATCACATTTAAATTTAAAGTAGAGTATCACCTCAAATATATATATACTCGGAAGTGTAAGAACTCCAAGATCTTTAAAAGCAACCCTACATGACTCAGCTTTTTTAAGACCTGCCATAAGCCGTATAGCTTTTTTCTGCAAGACAAAAACCCTTTGCATATTCCGAACTGACGAATCTCCCCAGAGAAGAATTCCACAGTTCAGATATGGATATACAAGACCATAGTAAGCTGTTTATAAAATAGTAGGATTGCAGTATAATTTCAAATTTCTAAGTATAAATATTCCTTTACTAATTTTTGCGCAAATATGTGTAATGTGATCAACCCAAGTCAACTTATTATCAATACAAAAGCCCAAAAACTTTGCACCATTAACCTCTTCAAGTACACTATCATCCAACATAACACTTGGTGTCTGATTTGGACTATGTTTCAAATTAAAAAACATGTACTTTGTCTTATTAGAATTTATTGTCAAATTATTTTTGGCAAAGTATTGGCTGGCCGCATTGACTTGTAGAAAAGCCTTATGCTCTAAATTTTGAATTGACTCTGCTTGGAAACTCAAAGTTGTATCATCAGCAAATTGAACTATGCTGTCTGCATGCACTGCTGATGATAAGTCATTGATATAGATTAAAAAGAGCACCGGTCCGAGAACTGATCCTTGGGGGACCCCATATCTCAGCTGTGTTAGTTTTGACAGCCTCCCTGCAACATTTACTCGTTGTGTTCTATTATAAAGAAATGATTTTAGCCACATAATCGGTACTCCTCTAATACCAATTGCTTCACACTTGTCCAATAATAATTTATGATCCACACAATCAAAGGCTTTGGAGAGGTCCAGAAAAATACTCATGACATTTCTTTTCTTTTCTAAACTTTCCAATACAAAGTCTAAAAGATCAACTGTAGCGTCTATTGTTGATTTACCTCTTCGAAATCCAAACTGAGAACCACAAAGGACATTAAACCCCTCTAGATAATTCAGCAGCTGTATTAAAAAAAGCTTTTCAAAAACCTTACTGAACACTGGTAGAAGAGAAATAGGTCTGTAATTATTTATATCATTTTTTCCACCCTTTTTAAACAAAGGAATAACTTTTGCACATTTTAATTTAGAAGGGAAATTTCCCTTGGAAAAAGACGAATTAATTAAAATCAAAAGAGGTTTGACTAGTTCATCAGAACACTTTTTGATTAACCAAGGCGAGACTTCATCAAAGTCTGTCGCTTTCTTGTTTTTCATTTTGCTGATCACTATGGAAATATCCTTCCCACACACAGGTGACAGAAACATAGAATCCCTTATATTGCTCTTTTGATGTGTCGCCGATTCAAGAGATCCATGCTTGGTAGCAAAGTCTTTAACAAAAAAATCATTAAATAAATTTGCCACTGTTGATGGCTCCGTATGACTAACACCATCAATGTCTATATTAATTGTGCCAGTATCGTTCTTACTCTTGCAGACGTTATTTATAATTTCCCATGAAGTTTTACCAATATTATCTGCACTATTAATCAATTTCGACACATCATAGGCTTTGGCTGCAAGAATTACACGTCTATAAATTAATTTATACTTTCTATAAAATTGTTTAAATTGTTCACTATTAGTGGTTTTGTAAATTTCATAGTAAAATTTTAGTTTATTCCTTGAGACTAGAATTCCTTTAGTAATCCAGTTAGATTTTTTATTGGAATTCCCTCCTGCTCTTATTTTTTTCAACGGACAAGCAATGTTAAGAAAAAATATAAAAGAATCATAAAAATAATCAAATTTTTCATTGAGATCATTAATCTCATTGAGACAATCCCAATTTTCATTTTTTAATAGGTAATTTAGAATATGTATATTTCCAGGCTGACAGTCCCTAATTACTTTAAAATTTTGTTTTTTAATTATTGGTGAATAATTAGAAATATCTATCACCTGTGCATAGTGGTCAGCAATCCCCGATTGTACAATTTTGACCGATAAATTTTCACTAGAAATATTTGAAATAACATTATCTATTGCTGTTGCAGAGGACCCAAATACTCTAGTGGGAGAGTCTATGCACCATTCAAGATCATATGTAGCCAACAAATCCCTCAGTCTCTCCGTGGGCACAGAATCAATAAGAACGTCAATGTTAAAATCCCCACAAATCACATATTTAATAGTTTTAAAATGTAGTTTTTGTAAAAGAGAGTCAAAATGATCAAAAAATAGATCCAAATCTCCACTTGGAGCACGATAAATACCCATTACAATCAGCACATCACCCCTACAATTTATTTTAGCACCAGTGATTTCAAAATTTTTTTCTACACATAATTCTGGATCTAATATATAGGGCTCAAAATTTATATTTTTTTTTTACAAAGATAACTACTCCCCCACCTTTATATATTGTTCTGGAAAAATTTGAAGCCAAATTATACCCTTCCAGATGAAAACAATCAATATTATTATTGTTAAAACCATGCTCAGACACAACAAAAACATCTGACTTTATTTCTAAAGAAAACAAATTCAGTTCAGTGACCTTGTTGGTGGCAAATTGTGCATTTTGATGTACAATACCTAAACGATTCTGCACCCCCCGGAAAACACTGGATGTCCTCTCTTGCTCATTCCCCCGCCCAGGTACTAAGGAATGTTTCGTGGTTCGGGGTTTTTATTTAAATCAGTGTGAAATATTCTCACCAATAATATGTTTATTTGCACGTCTCGACAACAATGACGCCATCTTCAGTGAAGCACAGTTACACTAGTTAAACTTATAACCTGTCATTGGCTTTCTTTTACGATGAACTATTAATATTAAATTTATTATACAAATTGAACCTTTTGTAATATTTATTATTTTATGATTTTTATTTTCATTTATATTTTAGTTTCTGACTTATACAGGGTGTCCCATAAGTAAAGTGCCAAACATCGGGGAATGGGTCAAAATAAGAAAAAAAGTTCACATAAACACAGGCCCGAAAACGCTTCGTTTTCTAGATATCCGCCATTTTGTTTTTTCTACAAAATAATTCATATCTAGAGAACGGCTTGACTGATTGAGTTCAAACTTGGCACGAAGTTAAACCTAGCAATGATATTATCTCTAGAAGAATAAGCGTTAAATCCAATAATGCGTTTCAAAATGGCGGCTGTTTGAAAATTTAAAACCTAAGTTACTCAAAAACCATACATTTGAACAAAACAATGTAAAGACATCTTTTTTGTAGCCCTTTTGATTTCCTATCGGATGAATGATAGTAGCTAAATTAAATAAAATGAAAGCAAATGTACATACAATATTGTATTTACTGTGGTGGTATAGGATGCCGGGTTGAATAAACCAATTATTATACTTAACTTAACTATTATCCTTCATCCGATAGTTTTGACAGTTACACCATCCGAAAGCGAATCAAAAGGGCTACAAAAAATGTATCTTGACATTCTTTTGTTAAAATGTACGGTTTTTGAATAATTTAGGTTTGAAAGTTTCAAACCGCCGCCATTTTGAGACTCGTGATTGGATTTAATCTCTTATTTTTCTTGAGACATTTCATTATTAGATTACACTTCATTGCAGGTTTGAACGCAATCAGTCAAACCGTTCCCTAGATATGAATTATTTTGTAGAAAAAACAAAATGGCGGAAATCTAGAAAACGAAGCGTTTTCGGGTCAGTGTTTATATGAACTTTTTTTTCTTATTTTGACCCATAGAACCATTCCACGAAGATTGGAACATTACTTATGGTACACTCTGTATGTATTATTATACAAATATTTTTTTTTAATAATAATTTTGTAGGGGAAACAATAGTAATAACTTTTTTCAATTCTAAATTTTGTTTCCTTGCCTCTAAGGTTTTTGACGATTATTTTGATAGTTTGATGTCTGAAACTTAGGTTTACCTAAATAACTTCCTTTAACTTGAAAGTTCAACATTCCTGCCAGAAAAAAAAAACAATAAACTGACACCCTAAATCTTTCCATTTCTAAAATGTAGATTGACCGTGAAAAATTGTAACACCCAAACGAGTAAATTATTCAAACTCGTAAAGAATCTTCTAGTTTGTTCAAACCTCCAAGATATCACCTCACTTAATATTATTTCATTATTTCCAACCTATCCCAGCACTGTTTGATGTTACACGGTTCCCATAACATTTACCTCAGCTGTCGTTCACAAATCGTAACCACCCCCCTCCCCCCACCTACAAAGCGCTTACCTAATACTACCCATTAAAAGCTTAAGGGTCGGATGTAGTAAAACAGAAATCAACTTGTGACTCCAGTGCTTCACCCTATAGCGGCGGTATTTTACACGGACATTGCTCAGCCTAAATCCATTTAAAACCCGCAACTGTTCAAATAGCGTTTTAAAAAAAATAAACGAAATTCTTGGGGACGAAATTCTTCATCCGAATGGCTTGGTAATTTTTCGCTATATTTAATAGCGAAAACGTAAACAAATATTAAAAATCAATGTTTTAAATTGTTAATAAATATTAAACAAAATGTTTTTCTTAGTTTTGAAAAAGCCACTTGCATGCATATTGGCCATAGCTTTAAAATGACATATCGTTCATAATTATCCGATCAAAAATAAAGGAAAAAATTTGATTTTAATTTAACATCGGTGTTATGGAGTGTCAGCCAACATGGCCGACAGCTGGAGCCGACCCTTAAGTGATTCCTGCAGCCAAACCAAGGCTCGGAAGCATCGCAAGAGAAAGCTCAGCTAGAAGACAATTTTCATAAATTTAATGCGGTGATTTCACAAAATATACAATTTAATCGCCTAAACAACAGTTCTTCTACTGTGTTAAGAAGTAAAATTTTTTTCAAAACGGCTGCCACGAAGCACACGTCTTCTGTACATTGCTTACGAACATATTTTGAAGAATCGACCACAGAATAAAATAGACTGGTCACTGCCTATACCTGTTCAGTGTGAAAACTGCCTAAGTCCGCCATCTTGGGAACGTCTAGAAAGCCGAAACGGCTCGGAGATGACGCTAAAATTGTGATGCGCGTGTAAAAAATTCATTGTTGTTTGGCAGATTTACAACACACTGATTCCTTTAAATTTTTTTACACACTGACAGAATATTAGTGTGGGATGATAACGGTATAAAAGTTATTAATTATAAAAAAATCTTTAAAGGATAATAAATACCCAAAGCTAGGAGTTAATATGGAACTTTAAATTGTTCGTGAAAAAGTTGTTGAGTGAGGAACTTTTTTGTTTTTTGGTCAGAGACAAGGTGTAAGCGTAAAATATTGAGCCAACGAGTTAAATTTTATGAAAAATATTTTTTCAATAGCTCAAGTAGTTTAGTTTTTACAGCAGGGTCAGCAGGTTAAAGATACGATTAAGTGCGCGTTAGAATCTCGCTCAATTCCCACAGCGAGCGCCTACCTACTCGATATAGGCAGACGATTTATTGTCTCTAAGGTTGTGTCAGTTACTTACATAGCTTTAGTAAATTTTAGATATTTTCCCCCAAACATTTTTATTTTCATTAACCATGATAGTAATGATTTATTATAAATTTAAACATTGCCTACCATATAAAATATAATCAACATGGCTTAACAAACTATATAAAATTATATTTAAGTGTATTAACATTACATTACTATACTGTATAGAAATCAATAAATAATACTGTACCTCTTTATAGTATGAAAAAGTAACGCATAATAACGAAAAACGAAGCATATAACAATGACAACATCAACATGGTTTAGCAAACTATATTAACATGACAATTATTATT
>JAGFPH010002444.1:141552-153358 GCA_018207615.1 Philaenus spumarius | reverse complement strand
TATTTTACTGTATGTACACAAATGTACTGTCATTATTCGGTAAGTTGGAAAGCAATGACCAGTGTTGGAAAGCATCTGTTGGAAAGCAAGTGTAATCTAACACGCAAATCAGTCAAATTAAATCTACTTAAAGCGTCATACTACACATTTTTATAAACTGTTAATTGTAAACCAACGTAAATGCATAAACGTAATTAACTTGATTAAATCAACTTATTAAATCTGGTAAGTGTCGGTCTACTCCTAATTGGCTAAATATTCGCACTGGTCAGCTAGTAATAACCTTATTAGAAAATGAGTTAAACATAGGCCTACTCTAAGAACTAAATACTTTGTACACTAAATACTTAGGTAAATTTTAATACGAACCTTACACAGTACGGTGGCAAAATAGAAGAAAACTTTGTACAACTTGAAGGGATTGTTGTGGTAATGTAATATATCTATATATTACAACGAAAAGCTTGTTTCTCTAGAAACGTTCCGCTACTTTGTTGGGAACGCCAAGCTCTGTTGCAAAATAAATTACTATCACCTACTGGGAGACAATGGCTACTCTTTTCCGTTCGCCTAGGTGAAGCAACTTGTTGCCAAATATTTAATTTCCTAAATATTTTGACCAAAAAATTTATATTTAACTCCCAGTAATTTAACACACTAGCTCAATAAAACTGACTCTTTTTTACTTTCTGTAAACCTCAGAGTTGTAAGTACACTGGAACTAACCTTGTAACGTAAATTATCTGTGTTTTCGTTTAACTTATAATTTAACCAAGTTCTAATATCTGAATACATGGGATACACTATTGTATGTGCAAGACAGGTAACATAAAATCAAATGAATTTTGTTCTGCAAATAAAAAATTAAATAGTGTGCTTAAGACCACACGTTGGAAGTGATAACTTCTATGACCAATTTATATTTTTTTGTCCGTACTAATATTAGAGGAGGAGGAATAAGGATAAAAAAATTACACAAGTCGATATATTTTGAAAAAAATGTTATTACATATTTTGGAATGACGTAATTAATTATTTAATAACAGATTATTAATAACTGGCAAGTATTCGTAATTTTTTATTTTAGTTATCAGTAAATATGCATGAGATTATATTAAATTTTTTACTAGAATTCTCGGTATTCATACATTTAAATTGTATGACATATTTTGAATTGTTATAAAAACAATTAGTATACGAAAAAATAAAAAACAAAAATTAACTGGGTGTGCTTAAGACCACACGTTGGAAGTGATAACTTCTATGACTACGGGGATTTTTAACTCGGTAAATGTGTACAATTATAAGGATTATAAAACTGTAGGCCTATTTGTTCAAATTGTTTATTTATATCCGTTATTATATATTTAAAGAAAGGTAAAAATATTATCTTTTAGTTACCTTTTATTTCATATTGATAGATCAAATGATTTAGAAGTTGTTAAAATTACAGTAAAGAAATTAATAATCAAATATGTTATACAAAGATGTACGAATGTTTGCGAAGTTAAACAGTAGGTATCCTTCTTTAAATGTGTATAAACGAATATATTGATGATCAAAGGTTAGTTTTATATACAGTTTATAACCCCAAAGCAAATCTTATAACGTGTAGAAGCCCATATAACTTATAGTTATAGAAGCCTACATTAGTTGTATAACTAATATATAAGAAAATTAACATCACAAGAAATTTTAATGGTTGAAGTTGTAAACATAACCCCAAAATATAATCTACGCTGGGTTTTGTTTAAGAATTACAGATGATGGGCGAAATCAGCTGTTATATTATATTAACTAATTCTTATGTGTTAATTTGATTGCTATGCTAATAAATGTAAATAATGTATTAATAATATTCCCTCTCCACGATCTGACTTGTGTCTAAACAAAAGCGTGACGCGAGATCTCGCGAGAAATCTGGCGTGATGCGAGATCTCGCGGGAAATCTGCCGTGATGCAAGATCTCGCGAGAAATCTGGCGTGACGCGAGATCTCGCGGGAAATCTGACGTGATGCAAGATCTCGCGAGAAATCTGGCGTGACGCGAGATTTCGAAAACATAGCCAAGTCGAAAGTGCCCAACGGGCCAATAGAAGTTATCACTTCAAAAACTTTGAATTTATTACTTCTAAATTTAAAAAAAACTAAAAAAATACTGAAACACAAAATATTTAAATTCTTTGGTAATTTTTACCTTACACAACAAATTCAAAAATTCTTAATTTAATCTAAAATAGCAGAACTTTCTATGAATTTACTTATTTTTATTTTTTAAGCTTTTACTTTAATCAAATTTAAATTTAATTTAATGAATGCAACCTGATACACCACAAGATTAATAAAATATCTATCCCAGTATAATAAATAAATTTAATGAATTAACTCAGGCAAAGTCTTAGGGGAAATCTGCAAAGTAATTTCGCTTTTCACAGACCTTATAAGTTGTAGCTGTATGTCCTTCGACTGGAGGTACTAAGTCACAAGTTGTCTGGTGCCTTAGAATTTCAGATGTTTTCTTTCTGGAAGTTGGCAGATGGTTCTAGGTCCGTTCGTCCGGTTATCCCACGATGTCTAGAAGCTCAATCACGATTTTTGTAAAAAAGAGACCGAGAGTCGCTGGGTACCCTGTATTTATACCCAGTTTCCCTCCGAATCAGGTATGGCCTCGCTGGTATTTTGCACCCTTTTGTCGCATCCTCCAATTTGCAATTTATAAAAGATTTTGTTTTCCTTTGCTATAGTGTTAATTATTTTAATGACTTTTTCCTTTATCGTTTCTTTAATTATTAATTATTTTAATTAAAAAACTATTTTTTTAAGTTGATTTCTCAGTTCCTAAACTTTGGCAATCCCACATCCCCTCTTCTCTCCATGCTCCCTTGCGCTGAGATTTGCCGCGTTTTCTTTGTCTTTCTGTTTGTTTTCTTCTATTGTTATTGGATTTTCTTCAATAACTTTACTAATTTCCATCGGATTTTCCTGCTACTTGGATTTTCTTTCTTCCAACACGCACGAACTCGAATGGTAGTTGTAGGACGTTTCGTTTGCATTTTCGCGTGTCCCGACCGCTTTCCGCAGATTTTCGCCACGAAGTCTTCCATTTTCCGACGATTCCCTTTTCTGCAGTTCTTTTTCTTGTGGTTTAATGTTACTAGCCGCAGTCTCGCTTCTTTTGACCTTTTTTCCTGGTTTTTCTTGGATTTAGCAGTTTTACGAATTTACTCTATTTGTTCTTTACTTTATATTACCGAAATTTATTATATATACTGGATCATTATACAATTTGTTTAGCTACTAATCTATTTGAATTATTTATGGACTTTAAAACTTTATTTTACCTTAACTTTTGTTCTTAAAGGTGTTACCATTGTCACCTTTCCATTCAAATTATATTTAACTTTTTCTTTTAATTTTCCATTAAAACTTTACTTAAATAATACTTTGTATACATTACATTTAAAATAACTTTATTTTTTATGTACTTTTTACTATACAAAATTCGCCACTTTAAAGCATTTTCTTTAATATTAACATTATGACCTTTTGTCATATGACATTTCTTTTTTGGAATTCTTTCCTGAATCCAAAAATGCCCTTACTTTTGGATTTTGAGTTAAATTTAATTTTTTGTTTAACTTTGAACGCATATTACGTAAGCAATTTCCCTTATTACGTTTCGGGAATTAGATGCCCAATACATAAGCGATTAGCGTAATGCATTGACCACATAAAACCACTAATTCGCAAATTCCTAAATCCCGGCTATTCCCTCAGAAATCAGATAATTTCGGCTAAGTTACTTTTGCCGTTTTTCACCAGCTAACTCTCATCTTGCCCTGACTTGCATTTCTATGACCTACATACGTATGATGCCCGTAGTAGTCTAGAAAGATTGAATTATTAAAACAAAATTTGAAAAATTCAAAATTTCGGGAATTGCACGGACATTTTCCGCTGCAATATATATAAAAGCCAAATACCACTCACTCACTGACTCATCGAAATCTCAAAAACTGCTGAACGGATTGGAACGCAATTTGGTATGTAGCTTCCTCTAGGGCCATAGGTGCTAACTAAGAAAGGTTTTAAAAATTCGAAATTTTAGGGAGTTTTGGGGGACAAAGTTACTAAATCACGATTTCTCTAAAACTACTGAACGGATTGGAGTGAAATTTGGTATGTAGCTTCCTCTAGGACCATAGGTGCTCGCTAAGAAAGGGTTTCAACAAATTCGAAATTTTAGGGGGTTTGGGGGGGTTAAAGTTACTAAAAATCACCATAAAAATATATAGTTTAATATATTTATTGATATATTTTTATGGTTAATATATTTAACTTTGATTCTCTATCGATCCATGCAAACCCGGATCGGGGCATTTATCTATATATTTTGCTGCCCCGATCTATATATTTATCATCATATCTAATGAACGATTTGTCTAAACACGGTGAAATCTCAAACAATATACACTATCTATGAGATAGATATTGTAATTAAACAAAATATTGTACGGTTATAAGTCTTACGAAATTTGTTTGAAAGGTTTAAAATATTGGTAAATTGTATTTTTATTTTGTTGCCTACAGACTGATCACGATTTCTTAAAATGTATATAGCCTTGAAACAAGAAACCTGGCACAAATAACTGTACCTTTTCCCTCCCGCCCCTCCCTCACTTTCACTTTCCTACTCACTGAACACAAGGCACTGGTGCATCGGTTGGGCTTATCATTTTGATGTTCTCATTTCTCTAAATCCTTCTATTCCTGATACTCCCGTTCCCTCTTATATTGCGGAGGATAATATTGGCGAAATTGGGCAGCTATCAGACAGTGATCTCCAAAACTCTCAGTCTCGTCGACAGAACCGTGTTTGTCATCTGATAATGTTGAGTCAGATCATTGTTCCATTGTTCAAACCACCCAGAAACGTTCGAAAAAACGGAGAAACTAATAGTGCTAAAGCACATAGGGAGTCTGTCAAAAGATATAATGCAAAAAATCTTGCCGTGCATCGTGAGGCTTCCAAAAAGTACAGTCAACAAAATCCCCAGGTCGAAATGGCTGGCGTTCAAAAATACAGTTCTAAAAGATGTCACATGAAGGTGCTTCCATGGTCTGAAAAATCAATGTCAGGGTTTCACTACAACCGCAACACCGATTATCACAAAGACAAAACAGTTGAACTATGTCCTATGACGACATGAAAATGGTATACAGCTATGAAGTGGTATAAATGACATGGTTTAGAACCTACGATTCATATCCTTATGACACACAAAATTACCATCATCTGTCGCATTTATTTCACCAAAATAATTATGCAATAGCGAAGCATTGCCGGGTCAGCTAGTTGGTTTATAGATCTTAGTCAAATTATATCTGTAAAAAGTGATTTATAAACACTAATAATATTATAGTGTAATATAATTCCTGGGAGACTCAGTTAACAAGCTGTTGCTTCATTATTTCATAGATTAGAATCTAAACAAGTTTCATTTTAATAAAAATATGAAAGCAGATGCTTGGCGTGAAATATCAGCAGAAATGGATATTTTGGCAGACCTCTGTAAAAAAAATTACTTTACCCGTCCCTCAAATTTTTGTCGTTAGTACGGGGTGTTGGAGCATCACGATCCATCTCCTGTCGGTTTTTTTCAACGAACCCTTTGTGTGTTCGCAGATCAGATTTGGACGTGTGTTTGAGAGGTGTGTAGTTTTTCGTGCGCACTGATTGTTGATTGCTTTGTGAGTCTGAATTCAGAAAATAAATTCAATTTCAATAAATAAATGGCCAGCAGATTGTGAATTTTAAAAATTCTTTAGTTTAATAAAAATATTTATCATCAATTACCGGTACTTCTTTATTATTTCAAGGTATTCTTTATTTACATTATTTATAACAACCAAGGCTATTTTAACTTCAGGCCTATTTCACATTTGTTTAAATTAAAACCTAACTTTGAGGCCTATGATTACTACCAGCAATATAGCGAATAGAAAAAGGTACGTATAATTTATTTACACCCCTGTCTTGAGTAAAATTGCAGTGCGGAAATAAGTGTAGTGTTTAGAAATGTGAAACCCAACCTTCTGCGGCAGGTTCTTGAAGTCAGAATGATCGCGGGTTTTCTTTGGATCGTTGGAGGTTCGTTGAAATCAAAACTTTCAACGAGCCGCGAACGCGCGGCGCGCACACCGCGCATGTTGCACGGCGCGAGAGTGTATACGCACCTTTACAAACCGGGGCTTTAGACGTAAGTAACCGAAATGCAAGTGGGTTTTCATTTCCATCATATAAGATTAATAATTAGACCGCCAAGTTGTTTAACAATTTAAACAATGCTGCGTATGGGTGGCAAGAAGGTTTTAAAAATATGTTAGTTAATGACGAAAAGGAATAAAATGGGCATAACACGATTGTTTTCTTCGAATCACGAAAAAACCACTTGATATTTATAAATTAATGTTTAGTTTAGGTATGTGGTCGTGCAATACCACCACATAGGCGTAACCAGGACGACCGTATGGAGGGGGTTACAACAACCGGGGGGGGGAGGGTTTGGAGCATGGACAATTTTTAAAAATTAAGATGCAAAATAACACGTTTTAGGCTTCCCAAAAGTACTTTAAAATGATATAGGTATGTATACTTTTCGACTTCTAATAATAATTGTGATTTAGGCCCATTTTAGAATAATTTAGAATAGCAACCATGACTCACCCCCCGTCAAATCGTTCCGTGCGGTGCCTCTAACCCCATAGGACCGGAACACACACGGCGTTTTTTTGTCGGCTGCGGATTGTCATAAAATTTAAAGTGTGCACGCGGTAAAATTTCCGACGCCGCGCCGTCTAAAATTCTCATTGGGATTCATTAAACTAAAGTGTCTAGTTCATCAATCACGAAGAGTGTTCTGTAATATATTATTTCTTTCAATGTTTTATTGATATGAACAGAGAGCAACTCTCGCTTTATTGTTATTCCGTCGCGGATTGAAAAGAAAGCAACAAATATACATATTTGTGTTGTACCAGCTTTAAAGAATAATGACAACAAATTGGAATGCGTGCTGGGCTAAGACGAAGATGGTACATACAATCCTACAATAAGTAAAGATTTACGAAGTACAGCAAGGATCTGTAACCTTACCTTATTTAAAGTTGATACTGAACACCTGAGTTAGCTATTTACAGGAAATAGAATAAATACAATTCGTATAACAACAGTTTGTTTACAAATATTCAAAAATTATATGCCCTTAAGTAAAAGTTAAAAATTTATATGCCCTTAGTTATAATAAAACAAGAAAATTTAAGAAAAAGTTTACATTTACAATATTGATTTTAATTATAATTAAAAGATCCCTCCCCTAAAGTAAAATTAAAAAAACCCTCCCCATTTATAATACAAGATTTATTACAATTTATTACCTTTTACAACATTACAAAATTAAATACATAGTACCATGGATTTATTAATAACTCTTGTTTTGTTGGCCAACCTTAATACTAAGTGAAATTAAATAATAAAAATAATGGCGTTTAATAATTCAGTGAGACGTCTCTCATATAATAAATAAAAAAAACTTTTGGAATTTTAAGATGAAATCCCTGGGGGTTTGTAGTTCCAAAATTTGCTAGCGGTCCCTTCCAAATATTTAATTAAACAAAATTTTACATACAGCCTTTATCAAAATTTAATTTTCAAACATGTATTTAGTATTTTAAATTATGTATAACTATCCATTAATTTTCACTGAAGTATCACAATTTTGGATTTTTAAACTCATAGTTCTTCTGAAGGCACAAATTTTCAAAAGGTTAAGTTTATTCAATTTTGCGAGTCTTTCTTGGACCAGTTGTAAACTATGAAACAAAATACAACATAATTTTAGTTTCAGAACCAAAAGGTTAAGTGCAAAAAGCATGTGCAAAACAGAATTGTAATATTGTGCAAGAAACTGAATGTTTGTTCGTGCAAGAAACTGTATGGTAGCATATTGTTTTATAATATTAATAACAGTAAAATCTGAACAGAGACTATGGCCTTACTTAACATATTTCTCCTTTATTTAGCACAAAAGGCAACTATTTTTTAAACTAAAATTTGCTGAAGGCTTATTGGCTGTATAGAAATGGCCGTATAGGTTAAATTTACTTATGGATTAACAAAATTATTCTGTAACTGCAGATATATAATTATAGTTAAAATTTACAACATTACAAATTAATATAGCAACTCAGATGGTAAAATTAATTAAGAAATGGTTTAAATGATTACCTGGCAATTGATGTCAAAGTGTTTAACGTAATCACATGTTTAACTAACGAACGAAACTCGGCGTCCGCGAAAGACCTTCGCGACGTAACTAGTCTTTATCATTTATATCGCAAAATATCGCACCTTCGAAAGACTATTTTTAGATTTAAAATTTTACTGATTCTCGTACACTTCGCATCTTGCAAAGGTTCACGTCGCCATGCGGTTTTCAAGTCCTTTTGTCTGTGTCCGAACGAAGGTCTCCAAGTTCAAGGTTGATTAACAAAAAGGCATGACTAACGGAGGCTCGCATTTCTTGCCTTTATCCACGCATGCGCAGTGCTATGTTAACAATCAGCTGTTTCTCAGTTACGTCTTCTATCCGCTAGGTACCGTAGGCGTTCAGTGTATTGGGCAGGGAAGCAGTTAAGTTTAATCAGAGAGCTTTTTGCTTCAATTAGTGGCGCGCTATTTAAATAACGGCACAGGGTTCATCCAATCAATAAATAAAAGAAGAAAAGATTTTGGAGCATTCTACACTGCGTTTTTTGATTTGAGGAACTAGAAGAAACATTTTTCAATTATTTAAGAAAGTCGGTTTCGTCATTTGACGAACTGCACACGCGGCTGAAGTATAGTATTCTACGAAAAAAATACTAAAATAAGGTAAATTGGCGTGCATTTGGACACGTTCGCCACTGTTTCGGCGGAGACGGTGGAAAATCCATCAATTGTAGTGGCAGCAAGCGGCTGCACAGCTACCGTCAGCGGCAAATAAACAGATCGTTTATTTTTCCGACGAATGTGTATGCTCTAATACTCTCCTTCGCGCCACTGTTAATATGACAGCGACGGAAAATAATCTGTGACGGAAAACGCCGTGTGCTATACTTTGATACACTACGCTGCATCTATATAAAATAAAGTCTCAGTGCCCAATTCAATCAAAGATAATGTCAGCAATATATTGATAATTTATTGTAGCTTAACATTTGCATAGGTGTTGAAAACAAGTTAGGTATTTTACTATAAACAAAGTCCGAAATAT
This sequence comes from Philaenus spumarius, assembly GCA_018207615.1. Classification (NCBI taxonomy): domain Eukaryota; kingdom Metazoa; phylum Arthropoda; class Insecta; order Hemiptera; family Aphrophoridae; genus Philaenus; species Philaenus spumarius. Next base: position 144,044 of record JAGFPH010002444.1, on the reverse strand, counting down.
TTTTTCAATGGGGGGGTTATAACCCCCCCCCCCCTGGTTACGCCTATGTACCACCATACCAAATTTCAGCCTGTTACGCCAAACCATCTCTGAGGAAAAACTGTGGTGACAGATAAACGGACCAATGTTTATAAATAAATATGTGTACATTAATATTAATTTATTGGGGAACTATAATTTTATTCCATGTAGGTTGTATTTCTGCAAATTTTGTTTGTTTCTTTAAACGTATCTGCCAGCTCCATGTAAAAAACAAAAAACAAACTTTTAAGAATATTGTTTTGGTCTTGCTATCCTTATATCTCTTGTAACTTGTATTACATTAGATATATTGTTACGATGTTGGTTTTGTAAAAGAGTTTTACCAAGAGTATATAAATTATTTTTGTAAATTGAAAACCATGATTACCCTTTAATCTTTCAGGTATTTATTTAGAACATTGATGAGTTTGCTCACTCTTTGGCTGTGTATACAATTATGTTTCTTAGTGAACAAAATCTTGTTCATTTTCCGCTACATAAAATTATACTTAAAAGAAAACCAATAAAATTATGCATACGCCCTTGGCTTTTATTCAGTTTAGTTTCGTACATCTATTTGATTTAATTACTTATTACTTCTTGTTGTATCAATATGTCACAGAAATTAAAACCGCGCTATAAACTCAATTGTTGAAAAAATAATTTACCAAAACTACCGAATGCTTCAATTACATTTTAAATCATTTTATTGCAATCTATTGTCTTGAAATTTCATTAGTGTCACAAATCATTATCATTAATTTTAAAGTAGACTTTGTATTACACAACAAGTCAATATATTGCAATATTTGCTTTCTAACAATTTATTTCAATCAGTCCTGCAAGCATGAAGTGGTTATATCTTCTGGCGATGTTTCTAGCAAACGCAATGATTGTAGAATCGATTGCTCTGGGATGTCGTGGACAAGATATAAATCATTACGGAAGTTCTTTGATTTAATTAATTCAGTAAGCTTGAAAGTAAGGCGTTGTGGAAAAGAACTAAATTGTTTTGCATATTGTTGTTTCATCAAATGTATTACTATTTAATAGTGTTCAAGTTTATGTTGTCAAGCGGCAAGCCCTTCAGACATTGTTTGGACACATAAAAAAGTAAAATTTTTTAATTCCCATTTCTTTTTTACGATGGTAATTGTCTAAGTTGATATTTCCAAAGTTATACATTTTGTTAAGATGACAAAGCTAAAATTATAAAAGTCAGGCAATCATAACAATTTTTTTAAAATCATAAATTAAGTAAAATAAATTCTCTTTATAATATGCATAGTCTGTTGCAACTAGACATTTCAGTCAAAACTCTTTTTTAAGTGTAATATACTAATACGTAAATATAAGAATATATTTAAACATAAGAATATATTTAAATATTAGTATATTACACATACACAATGAACACAGAATAGACTTTCTCTGAAATGTCTTGTTGCAACAGGCTATAAAATGTAAGTTTTCCTACAAATTGCACAAGGGACAAAATTTTAGATCGTCATTAAAAGCAGATCTGTATTTTCTAAACAAACTAATAGACTACTAAATAACAGAATTTTTTTGAATTGATCGCCAATCGATGTTAACGAGTAGAACGATATAACTTAAACAATTTTTAAAAAGTAAAAATTGCATACTCTTACTTTAAAATATTTTTTGAGGGTTTTAAAACTAATAAGTTTACAAAACCATTTGTTCAATTGCTTGCTAAACCACGGCAAATCTTTGAAGTTAAAATAAAAGACAATAATCTGAAACTAAGACAGAAAAACTCATCTTTCAATTCTCGATTGATAATTTGAAATCTGTGGTCAGAGGTTCTTCGAATAGAAAATTCTGAAGGGGTTTTCTTTCAATAATGTAAAAAGTGTTTATAAATGATTCCGTGATAATTATGTAGTTTTCTAGATATTACCGAAAAATTTTAGCCGAAATTTTTTCCAAACTATCAGACCTACATTTTTGATGAAACAGTCGTGTTTACAGCTTAAAGGAAAACTAGATCGGAACACATTTTTTGTAAACAATATAGTTTCCAATCATGCTGTACCTTCAGCAATACTATACTTGTTAACTGCCACAGCACGGTAAATATACAGGGTGTCCCAGGAGGAACCCGACAAACTTCTACGGTGTATTTCTCTCGTCAAAATAATGAAAAAAGTTCATATAAACATAGGTCCGAAAACGCTTCGTTTTCCAGATATCCGCCATTTTGTTTTTGTACAAAATAATTCATATCTAAAGAACGGTTTTACTGATTGAGTTCAAACTTGGCATGAAGTTTAACCTAACAGTGATATACCTCAAGAAAAATAAACGATTAAATCCAATCATGCGTTTCAAAATGGCGGCTGTTTGAAAATTTCAAGCCTAATTTACTCCAAAACCGTACATTTTAACGAAAAATGTCAAGACACCTTTTTTGTAGCCCTTTTGATTCCCTATCGGATGGTCTAACT